>SSOS01000004.1:600000-891330 GCA_004849945.1 Aspergillus ochraceus
TATGTATGTATATTTGTGTGCAGTATATACATGCCAAATTAAAACTATACTATCTATCTACGGATCATGTACTCATAAACATATCACTCTAGGGTAAAACAAACAAACAAACAACCATACAACCAGTCAGCCAGTCATCAAGATGCCATTCAAAAGACATCAAACAAAGCCCGTATCCAATCCTACCAACCCAGATATCCCATGCCGAAAAACCTTATACCAACCCACTACGCCCAAACCATCTTCTTGATATCATAAACCAAATGCTCCAAATATCCCGTGCGCTTCTTCGCATCTTCCAAAGAGACAATGTCCTCCGACTCGACGAGGGACGCGCGATCCTGTTTCTCGCTCTGGTCCCCATCAGCCCAGATAGCCCGCTCGATCTCCTCGCAGATGGTCTGCACAAAGGCCAATTCGCTGACAGGCACGCCGGGGTTGCCGTTGTGGGTCTGCATGACGGAGTTGGATAGCGGGAGGGTTTTGAAGGCGATGAAGCGGGTCTTTGAGTGCGAGGAGCCCTTGAACCACGAGAGCACGTCCCACTCGTTGTTGGTGTCTGTTGGCGCATCGAGGGTTTTGGAGTCCACGCTGCTCTGGAGAGAGCGCGTGTTGACGCGGTGGGCGTGCGTGTCGCCCTCGCGGTACTCGACGACGAGGCCGACGTTGCGGCGCTCGTCGGTCTGCGCGTCCGTCAGGATTGAGGTGATGTATGTGCCGTGGTTGATTCGTTTGATGGAGCGCAGGTCGATCCGTTCAAAGGAGACCACCTTGTCGGTGCTCCAGTCGAAGCGGCAGCTGTAAATGGCGGCGTCGGTGAGAAGAAGCACGGCCTCTTCGAGAGGCAGAGTGCGGAGCGTGTTGGGCTCTCGCGGCGTCAGCATGGCCCAGCCGCCGAGGAACTCCTCTGAGGCGTCGCTGATCACGATACGGCAGCTGGTGTCGATGGCGTTTTGACGCAGCTTCTGCACCGAGATACCCGGGTCGGCGGTTTGCATCTCCGTGGCGAACTCCTGAAACACTTGCGTCGAAACATATCCGAGGAGATAGTCAATGCAGGCTTGGGAGAAGTAGTCGTTGACAATGTTGTTGTAGTATCGGGACAGCGTCAGTCCCAGGTCATTCAGCGCCCCTCTGTAATCCCGCTTCCGAGTGCGCGTGTAGTCGCCCTTGAGCGCCGCGGTCGAGGAGTATTGTTTGGAGATGGCATCGCCGTTGTCTGCCCACAGGGTATTGAACCATTGGGTGGAGGAGTCGCCGCCCAGGTCAATGTCGATGCCTTCATGCTTCAGCTCTCGTTCCAGAGCCCACTGACCAAACGCACATTGCGCAACGCCGGTCCTGTCCAGACAGTCCATGCAGTTGGTGCGCACGATGCCCTTTTGGGACTGAACCGTCGTTTGGTTTTGAACAATCGTGTCCCCGTAGTCGCTCAGGATGTGCTGTAACCGATCCACAAGTCGGCTCACATTTTCGAATTTCATTCCTCGACACTCGGTGTGGAAGTCGAACCATTCTACACCGAGAGGTTGGCCATCGATTCCGCCAGACTCATTCAGGCCCTTTGCATACTTCTCGTACTGTTCCCCGAGCTTGAGCTCCCCGCCCTGTTTGTCAATCAAGGAAACGGCCTGGATCTTGCCGTATCGATGACTCAAATTCCGGAAATGTCGTTCAAAGGCAAACTGGTTGGTTTCCGCGGAGTGGTGTAGAACGGGAGTCGGTTTGAAGGTATACGGAGACTGCGAAAAGTACAGCGGAATCGATCCGCGCGCCTGTAGATAGGAGTATATCGAGCGAGAGGTGTCCCAATCAGGATACGAAAGAATCTGCTCCGTCTCCACGTAGTTGGCCGTGTTTCCGTCGTCGTCCACTCCGCGACGCAGATATCGAAGACCAGGGCGCTGTACCGATCGCCGGGATATCAAGGTAAGAAGGAAGTCTCGTTTCTGAGCGTCCGTGTCCACCAACTTGGCCTCTAGCTTCTCGCCGAGTATAACACCTTCTGCGCGCCCCTCGTCCGGCTTGTCCACATGTTCCGGCCGATGCTCAGGGGTAGCCGCTACAGTGAACTCTCTCTGGCCGACAAACCCTTGAATAAGAGGTAGCACGAAGCTGTGAGCATCGACCGCTATGAAGGGAGTCATGAGATGCTTGTTCCAGAAAAACTGCGCACCAGGCGTGTCAGTAGGGTGCAACGAATCGCATTGCGATCATGCTTACCAGTTCATCCACTGCCTTGTGCAGAGGAAGGTGATCAGTACGTGATGCTTCTTGAGCACCGACGTGCCTCGTTAGGTCATGATCATAGGCGAAGAAGAAGTTATGCGATCCAAACAGAAGTTTCGTATACCGCAAAAGTTTCGGTAGCAAACCGACCGTCGGGTCAGGAACCGACAGCGATGTGTCGGGAGCTTCGGGCACCGCATAATCAATGACATTCGTCTCTGGAGTGGTAGTGGGCGTTTGTTCCTCATTGCCAGATGAAACCTCCGGAGAGGCTTGCTTTGCACCAGCACCCTTCATGTCACCCAACAGAATCTCCGACGTATCCTGGCCGACGGTGCCTAGCCCTGGCAATCCCAAGGTCTTCCTCGACAACCAATTGGCTGCAAACCGTCCAAACCGAACTTTCTTTCCGAGAACATCTTCGGCAATGCTGTTCACGCTCTGACCTCTGGCATGGAACGATTCTCGGATCGGAGAGACCGGCACACTGCTGATATCGGTGGCGCCTCCGTCGGTTTCCGCGTCCGACATATCATCTGAGGAGATATCGTCCTGGCCGGTCTCTTCTTTGAGGTGTTCTTTAGCCTGCACAATCGCCTGGCGAGCATCGGTCTGTGATGATGTGGGAATAACCGCCACATCGGTGATCGCATAGATCGGTTTGCCATGTATCTGGGCCACCTGCTGGCGTTGCGTTATGGAGATGAGAAACGAATGGGACGCGACGGATAGGAGCCCTGTGGTTCGAACAATCACTTAGCAACAGATAGCAACATAAAAGAGGATGCCAAAAGGAGGGACTAGGTAGGGTCTCAAAGGAGATGTGAGGACGATAAACCAGAGAGCAAAACATACCGACCAAGCCATAGGATTCCAAGGCCGCATCTCGGTCACTTTCATCCGACACGGGAGCTGGAAACGACGTTTTGCCGGACTTATAATCAATTTTGATAGACGAGGATTCGCCATTACCGTTATACCGCCATCCATTGCCCGGGGACTGAATGACTAGCCCATCGACGGCGGCGAAGATGATCAACTTCCGCAGCAAACCGGGCATCTCGCCGGCCTCGGGTTTGCGAAGGTGGCGGGGGCAAAGAGGGGACAGCTTCGCGACCGAGTCCACGAGAACGGAGAAGATGTAATAGAAAGGCAGAGGGCTCCGATTCAGCGAGATAATGCTAACCCGTACAAGAGAGCGCCCAGGAGGTGTCGAGAGGGACCGACCGCATCGCTCCAGGGGAAAGGTGGAAGATGGTCGGAGCAGCTGATCTCGGGAGGGTCGAGGACTGACCTCATTCGGCTCGATCATCCCCCACTTCTCAGGCGATCGCGATCGTTGCTCTCGTCCCCCTACACTCTACGCTTGCGACGAAAGAATATGGCACACGCCTCTCTATCATAAACCTGACTCTCGTGCATATATACAGTTTTGATTTGGTCGTAGGCCTTTGGCGCCTCCATCTAGTTCCCCGATTC
This sequence comes from Aspergillus ochraceus, assembly GCA_004849945.1. NCBI lineage: Eukaryota > Fungi > Ascomycota > Eurotiomycetes > Eurotiales > Aspergillaceae > Aspergillus > Aspergillus ochraceus. The sequence continues at coordinate 603,709 of SSOS01000004.1, forward strand.
AGGGTACAAAAAAAAGGTACAACGCCAAACAACAGACCAAACAAATCAATCCAATTCAACATCCAATTCGTTCATGGGCATCCATTGATCCTCGTCCTGGTATTTTCTTTGCGCTTGATCAGAATAATAGTACAGAGCATCCAAAAATTGAGAAATGAGAAAGAAGAAAAGAGAAAAGAGAAGAGCAACCATGCCGACTTGAGGGAAATAAAAAGCAATCGTGGATCGGAGTGTTTAAGCAAATGCAGCAAACAAGAGAAGGAAAAAAAGAGGAAAATTTAAAAAGCAGCAGAATCGCAGTCAGCTTTCGTGAAGTATAAGTTAGAGGCGGGGGAAAGGAGATGGAGGAAAGGAAGCTTAGTAGACAAATGGGAGTAGTAGAAAAGTGTAAAAGAACATGAAATCAGCACCGGCGACGGCGGAACTGTATAAATCTACCGCTCGTCATGCTTATTTGGTGCCTGGGAAGAGCGCTCTAAATCGGCACTTCGTTTATACGTAGGACCGGGTTCCCCGTCGCTCTCTTCAGTCAACTCGGACAGCCCAAAAGCTTGATTTTCGACGTCGTAGGACCGGATGAGCCCTTCACGGTCGCCATGGCCATTCAGATAGGCAATGCTCGAGGAGCTCCGGCGGTGAGGCTCATTACTTCGGCGGGATTGCATGGAGCGCCGGGTTTGGAAACTCGCAATGCCGTCCGTGGGAACTCCTTCGTCGTCCAGCTTGCCGTTCAGCAAATGTCGTCCGTCGGGGTCATGTCGAGAAAGGTTCAAGAGGTAGACGCCGGAGAAGATGATCAGGAATCCGCACAGAAGGGAGATGGTGTTCACGGCATCGGTGGTGTTAAAGCCCTTGAATAGAATGAAAGAGGCGCATAGAGTGGCGGTGGTGAAGGTGACATAGTAGAGGGGATTGACACTACAACATCCGGTCAGCTCCCTTCATGATTTCCCCCCGCGATCTCCCCAGATCACTCACATCGAAGTGGAAAACTGATTCAACGCCTTGTTGAAATAGTTCATCTGCGTCAGGATGCAGAAGGCGGTGACAATCATAAAAACGTAGGTCGACGCATGCGTGAACTGGTTGTTGCCGCCCAACGTGAGCTTCACGGCGATACCGAAGGCTTTGACCGACATGACGGACACCGAGCCGACGGTGGAGCAAATCGAGATGTAGATGAGGGGGTTTCTTTTGCCGTAGACGGGCGCGACTCGGTAAATCATGACGGTCGAGAATATGGCCACTGCGAGACAATAGATCAAGAATCCTTGAAGAGGCGAGAGTCAGCGCTACATGATGATATAACCAGTCACGCTATCGTGAAGACCTACCGGGCTGAAGCGCATATCCCAGAATCTCATCAATGGTTGTGACCTGCTTGTCCGGAGGCGCGTGGAGAACGATAACAACGGAGCCGAGCAAGCACATGGCGCAGCCAAGCTTACCCAACGTGCCGAGAATTTCCTGCAGAAAATAGGAACCGAGAACCGACCTTTGAGAGCATCGTCAGTAAATCGCAACCAGGATAGTACTGTCGCAGCGGGGATCCTACCCGATAAGCACGCTCAGCGCGCCTAGCGGAGTCACCAGGATGGCGGGCGCAAAGGCGTATGCGGCGAAGTTGGCGACTTCTCCTAATCCCACTGTTTTTCTCGCGTCAGTGTCCGACTTCCGACCCGGTGTAACGAGGGATGAGTCCGGTCATACACATGATCACACCACTCCACCAAATGGGGCTTTTCAGGTAGGAGAAGCCTTCTCCTTCAAAGCCATGTCTTTCGGACGCTTGCATTAAGCCCTGTATTGACACCAATTAGTCATTGTGTCCGAGTGACGAGGAACCGGAGTCGTGGATGGAAGGGGGTCGGCGACAAGGAGAAGGGTCGACGGCAACGGACCTTCTTTGTGATAACGAAACTTGTGCCTGGGATGATGTTAGCCAACGCCAGCGACCGCCAGCCAGTAGACCGAGTACGCACCAATGGCCATGGTGGACATGATGGCCAACAGCAAACCGACATATCTGCATATCACGGATCACACGGTTAGTGTCTTGAACGTCGAGACATCTCGCAAACCAGGAGATAAGCAGTCCGTACTTATCCGACAACATCGTGAATAGACTCTAGGAGCTGGCTGCTCCCTCTACCGTAAGACCTCCAATGCTAACGAGTGACGCGAATGGAGGGAGAGGATCAAACGAGCGAAAGTTTCGAAGGGCCAAGAACCGATTTGAAGGAAAGGAGAAGAAAGAAAATAAGTCAAGGAAAAGGGTAACGTAAGAAAAAAAAAAAAAGAGGTCAAGGCGATCCGGATAAAGGCGCAAATAATAGGGAATGACCGGGGAAGGCTGAAGAGGACGGAGGGTTGGCTGGACAGGCTTGGTCGCAGGCTAGCCAAGCATCGGGAGCGCGCCAAACAATGGGGGGGGGTGAATCCAGGGACGAAGCGGCCAGAAGTGCTGCAGGCAAAGAAGGGGGGGCGGAGAGGGTGACGGGGGGAGAAAAGAAAAAGAAAGGGCAGAAAAGGTGAGAAAGTGGAAGTGGAAGTGGAAGTGGAAGTGGTTGAGGGGGGACGATGATGGAGATGGGGGACTTGAGAGGCCAGAAGGCTGGCGGTGCTCGTGCGGTGGGGAGGTTTTCTTGCCCTTCCCTCTGACGGAACCGGGGGCTGCCCTTGGGTTTCTGCTCTTCTGGACGCGTAAGTTACCCTCCCGTGCTGCTCGCCAATTTGCGGGCGCCGAATTGTTCGGGTTTATCTTTTCCATCTTTCGAGGAAATGGGAATGAACTTTATTCAACTTGAATTGGTAGATTTAAAAGACAAGAAAAACATGCAGGCCGAGATGACCTCTGACCTCTGACCTCTGACCTCTTACTACAGTGCTGAGTTCTCAAGAGTCAATCGAGACCGGGCCAGCTAAGAATAGCAATGGATCTGGACGATGGTGGATCCTCCCTCATCTTCTACCCAGCTCGTCTCCGTCAATAACAATAAAGTCTCCGTCTACCGATGGCGGCTCTCTAGATCAATTCTCTTCGTGCAATATGCAAGAAAAGAGGCGATCCCACGATATTTTACTGCTATCTCTGCACAAGATGTACAAGAGACGCTAGCCCAAAGATACGAACTCAGCCCGCCCCCAACGGATGCCTGACAACAAAGGCAACGGTGGCCAATTCCCGCCGGGTCTTGTTTGCCTGGTTTGCTCAGGTTGGCCGCCTTGGGAAGTGTCTGATCGGCGTTTCACTCGCAAAGAATGGAATAACGCCTGGTCGCCCTCTCATTTCCCGGGCAAACCTAACTTCCTAACCGACCGCGCCGAGGTGCCAGTCCCTGACTTGGTCTCTTGGTCTTATCCTCTTGGTGCTGGTGGACTACGAAGTACTGTAACTACGGATTATAGTTGATGTAATATGCAAACGAGCCCCTATTATCTTATGATGTGATCACCAGATTGGTCTCCGAGTTGCTGGCCTCGGTCTTATCAATCAATCCGTCAGTCCCTCCACTCATCTGAGCACAGAGCGAACCACATGGTTCGAACGGCTTTATGGGGCCGCCATCGTGGTGTGTGCCGTGTGCCGTGTTGCCTACGGTGTTCTCACTACTCCTGTGTACTCCGTATTCCCTGGGTTAGACAACCCGGACCCATTTACTCATGGTTACTGTTAATCATAGAACGCAGTCCCTTGGACCTAAGAAGTAACCGGAAAGTGACACCCAAGTGTCTGGCCGAAAAAGCTCCAGTAACGAACGAACGGAATCAATGATCAGACTGGTATTGTACCGGGGGGCAAAATCCATAAGGCCACAACTAAATCAATCCATCATGCCCCCGCTAAATGCTATCTGCGATCATAGCGCTTTTGGAAATATCTGAAATATCGACCACACTTCAAAAGACTCAAACAATCGAATCCATCCTCGGAACGCCGAGGAATTGACCACAAATGGTATCACTCAAAAGAAAAACGCCAGAGAAATACACGACGGGAAGGAACAGAAATGAAAGCGGTTCTTGTCTCGGCCCTCCAAGGACGTAGCATACAAACCTAGACTTACAGACCACGCCTGCTGCCTTGGTCCGATGAATTGTTCGTCGGACACGTCGGGGTTCAACCGCACGCAGCAGGGGGTGGGAAGGGGCTTTTAATTAATACGTACCTGGTCCTAGCTATACTGGCCCCCGTGCGCGACCGGCCACGGTAACTTTCGAGATGATAGGCGGATGAAGACCATTATAGACGACGCACGTGGAAAAAGTGACCGGTCTAGAGGAGTCGACAGTGGCGTGTAAATGCTGGGTATGTTAGAGATACGGAGGGTTGGGATTTGAAAGGAATGAACAAAAGGGATATCGGAAAAAAGCATGAAATGGGGTAACGTGAACGCAGATTATGAGGACCGCGACCGTTTGGCATCCGGCGTCGGACTTTCGGCGAGTTCAATCTCATCTTCTGGTTCACGTTGACGCTTGGTAGAAGCCAGCCCTATCGAGTCCGGAGCGGGTTCCTCATCGGCGAAGTTGAACTCATCCGCAAGACCCAGGTCCAGGTATTCATCGTCATCGTCGTCGTCGAACGTCAATTCGAGCGGTTCGTCTTTGGCAAGGTCTATGGATGGAACCTGCTCCGGCCCTTCCTGAATCTCTTCCGATGGATCGGTGTTTTCAATACCTTCATCCGAAGCAGATTCTTTAACGGGGCTTTTAGATGGCTCTTCTGTGGCACCAAGCCCATTGGAAGTACCTGCAGATGGTTGGGTTTGGGCTTCGGACTGTTCCGAGGTAATAGTCTCCAAGCTGGACTCCGCACGATCTATCAGGCCACCATCATCACCCTGGAGTGTGGCTTCGGTGTCGTTTCCGGGGTCAATTGTAGTGACGGCAACTACTTCGTCTTCGGAATGTAGAGACTTTTGGTTTTCTTCCGGCAGATCATCGTGGTACTCTTCTAAACCTGGTTCCGCGGCCTCGTCATCATCGCCATTGGCATCACTGATGGTATCGTGTCTGGCTTCATTAGAAGCAACACTTTGAGCGGGTTCCTGGTCGATTTCATCCTTGGGATGGTCTTCACGGCTGTCGTCACCTTCAGGTCCATCATGGTCAAATTGTGTATCACGAGCCGTCTGGTCACCACGTGCGATATTAGTAGACTGGTCAGCATATTGCTGCTCATTTACCGAGTCAACTCCGAGCAAGGGAGCTATAGTGCCCGTTGATTCCGTCTTCTGCTCCTCTGAATCGTAAGCCTCTTCATCGAGGGAACCGTCATTACGAAGTTCGACATGATCGGTCTCGCGAGTAGTAGCTTCTTGATCATCGTTTTCCTCTGCACCATTTTGTTCCACTTTGTAGTCCGCAGAGCCAGTGTCAAGGCCATTGTTATCCGAAGCAGAAACAGCTTCACCCTCCCCTTTCTGCTCGTCGTTATCGACCTGCGGTGCGTCTGGGACGGGAGCACTGGAGTTTTCGTCGAGGGCGTCATGTGTCTCAAGCTGATGATCATTTTCGGGGAGCGCAGTCTCCTGCAGCGGTTCTTCCTGGGTTTGTTCCTGGTCCTGCTCATCCCAATTTCCTGGAGAAAACTCTTCTGCTTCCTGGTGCCCATCCCACGGAAGGACCTCGGACAGCCCCTTTCCTTCTTCCGCGGCTACAAGAAGATCAGAAACCTCTGCAGCAATGGTCAATTTAGTGCTAAGTGTCAGGTAGAGCGGCTCAGGCTCATCAGTGCCGTCGTTGTGACACAAGCGCAAGTACAAGTCGACAAGTTGATAAAGAGTCACTTTAGCTATGTGTGAAGAATCCTAAGCAGTAAAGTTAGTATTTTCAAGATCAAGAGCAGTGGGGAACGAAATTACCTCGGTTAGTTGGAGATTGAGTGCCTCGATGTCCATAACCAAAACTTCACTATCTGCAATGTGCTCATGAAGAACTTCACGGCACGATTCCAAAAGCTTCCCGAAAGGCTCATAGGCAAGATTCTCGTCTTCAAGGAAAAATGTTTCCGAGGAGTCACCTTCACGAGGAGGAAACAAGGAGATCTCGTTATCCTGATAGTAGACTTTGACGGGATACAATGCAGAGGCATGCTCATGCGCATCATGTCCGACTTCTTCATGACTGTCAACCGTTTCTTTGCCTTCGACCTTCTCTTCGGCGTCTTTCTGTTCGTCGACAAATGGCTGAGTTTCGTCACGGGCGCGTTCCCCACCTTGCGCCTGTTTAGGAGTAGTGTCGCCGTCGTCACGCGTTGCAGGATCTATTTCCTGGGGTTCTACTTGTTCTGTTTCGTTAGTATCCTGCTGGCTTTTCTCTGCATTCAGAGTCGTCTCCGGTTGATCCGCTTCACGTTCTTGTTCCACATTCTCTTCGCCGTAGTTCTCATGCTGAGGTTGAAGGGATTCCTGATGATCGTGATCCGGTGCAACATTATCATCGACCGGGTCTTCAATCTGAGGTTCCAGGGTGGCGTTGTTGTTTTCATCTGTGGCTAACTTTGTTCCTTCCACATCATCCGGCTCTTCTTGTACTGTTGGCATTTCCTGCACTTCCTGTGTCTGTTGTACTTCCTGTCCTTCTTGGTCGTTCACATGCACAGCTGGAACGTCGTGGTTGGGTTCTTCCTGAAAATCGGACACGTGAGCATCGATGTCCTCATCGTAATCGTCTTCGGCCATTTCTGCCTCGTATATCTTCTCGCTGTACTGCATCTCCACGCTGTTACTTGTTTCGGGGTAGTGGTCGTCCGCGTCGACCATGGTGGGCTCGGCAACATCATCGATCATATCCGCGTCGTATTCCGTTTCATGGGTATTCTCTAGGTAGTCGTCGTCACCCATCATATCCTTGTCGGCGTTTGAGACCTGATCTTCCATGACATCCAGGTCGATGTCAAAATCATCGGCGTGTCCCTGGTAAGGGGACGCCATCTCCATTGTATCATCAAGAACGGGAACCTCCATGGTGGAAAACGCCATCGAAGGGGCTGCTGTCATGGCATGGACGTGTTGGGCGAACTCTTTGGGCCGCGTCGAAGTTTCCGCCAGGCGTTTTTGGCTGGGTCAGTGGCGACTGGTCCGCGACGGGGTGTAATAGGTTATTTTAAAAGGCAAAGGATATTCTATCTCGACACTCCGAGTGAATACGGAAGACTCCGATCTTGAAACCGATAAAGCTCTCAGTGGCACAGAGAGGAGAGGAAGGGGATGGACAAAGAAGCGTAGACGGGGCAGGTCGCAAGCAGCGAAGCTTCTTGTGCTGCGGTAAGCGAGGGGGTAGCGCGACGCACGGGCCAACGGGGACCCGAAGTGAACAGCAAGCGACTCCGGAGTGGAATATCTGGCATTCGACGCCAGGCCGACGCCTTTCGACCCATCACCTCCCCCGGAATAGCTCTGCTAGTTGCTGTCCGTCTCTACTCAACCTTATTGACCACTCACTGAACCAGCTATGGTACGCTCAGAGTTTCTCACCATCATTTAGCCGTCCCCCCTGCTTACCATCTCACACAAATAAACAGGTCGTCCTCGCAGCGTCGATATGCACCCGCGGGGGCAAGGCGGTACTTTCGCGTCAATTCCGGGAAATTGCTCGCTCTAGAATCGAGGCTCTACTCGCATCCTTCCCCAAGCTGGCGGATTCCGGCACGCAGCACACCACCGTCGAACAAGACAATGTCCGTTTCGTCTACCAGCCCCTCGACGAGCTCTACATCGTTCTCATCACCAACCGTCAATCGAACATTCTGCAAGACATTGACAGTCTCCACCTCTTTGCACAAGTAACCACGAGCATCTGTAAGAGCTTGGATGAGAGGGAGATTTTGCGCAATGCTTTCGAGCTGCTCAGTGCTTTCGATGAGCTGGTCACGCTGGGCTACCGGGAAAACCTGTCGCTTTCGCAGATCAAGACATTCTTGGAGATGGAGAGCCACGAAGAACGAATTCAGGAGATTATTGAAAGAGTACGTACTTCTGCTTGGATAGCGGCTGCGATGGAATACTTATTCTGGTCTAGAACAAAGAACTCGAAGCCAGCGAGGAGCGCAAGAGGAAGGCCAAACAACTCGAAATGCAACGGAAGGAAGCCGCTCGCTCCGGACGGGCTGCGGCTCCCAGGGCCCCGTCCTACCCGGTTTACACTCCCCCTGCTCGACCCGCTGTCCCCGACACCTACGATAGCTATGAAGCGGAGAAACAGAAGTCCTTTGCGAAGTACGGTTCTTCCCCTTTTCCTCACTTTTGGCCTTGGACGAGTATTGATTTCAGTATCTATCTAGGCCATTGCCAACCCGTGGCAAGGGTATGCAACTTGGTAAGAAATCGAAGGCTACGGATATCTACGAAAAAGTGCGCGGGGATTTGGGTCCGGAGGTGGAAGAATCAACTCCCTTGGTGACTCCCCAGGCCCCCACCCCTGTTGCCGATAAAGTCTCATCCGCTCGTGCCTCCCTATCCGCCGATCGCGAGCCCATTCAAATTACCATCGCCGAAACCATTTCTGCTACTCTGACTCGGGAGGGCGCCTTAAAATCATTCGAAGTCAAGGGCGACCTACAACTCCGCATCATAGACCCCTCGTTTACCAAGCTCAAGCTCGACCTTCTTGCCAACCCCACGCACGGCGCCCAGTTCCGGACACATCCAAACGTTGACAAGGCTATCTTCAATAACTCTTCGGTGATCCAGTTGAAGGACACCGCCAAGCGATTCCCGGCAAATAACTCGATTGGTGTCCTGCGCTGGCGCGTTGCCAGCTCAGGATCAGACAACGCCGATATTCTTCCTATCACGTTCACCGTGTGGGTCAACAAGGGCTCCGATTCCACGACCGTTACCGTTGAATACGAGCTGACTGGCTCCGACTCCCTGCGCGACGTTGTCGTTACTATTCCATTTGGTGCTGCCGAACCTGCTGTATCGAGCTTCGACGCCGTCTACGAAGTCTCGGGAGATAGCTTGGATTGGAACATCGGAACGGTGGACGAGAGCAACGCTTCCGGCAGCTTCGAATTTGAATCGGTAGGCGACGGTGACGAGAACGAATTCTTCCCAATGAACGTGCGATTCTCCAAGGCCACTCCTTTTGTGGAGGTTGATGTCTCGGACGTCACGCTGTTGGAGGAAGGAGAAAGCACTGGATTTTCCAAGGACGTGAAAACCGTTGCTGAGGGATATCTTATTGAGTAATGTTGTCTTTGGTGTATAGAGTACTAATGACGTTCGGACCGCCTTTGGAGGTACTGCAAATTGATTTCTTGAATTTGTTCATTTATTTCTTTTCTTTAACTTTTCCCTCTGTTGAACCAGGGTCCTGGCCTACTTCAAATGTTAGTTTTATCGTTGCCCGGTCTTTCTGATTTTAATCTGTTAGTTTATAAGCCAAATAGGAGTCACGTCTAGGAATGAGAGGGTTTCTACTGTGATTGAATTCTCTGGCTGGGGAAGAGGAAGTCACCCGCCGCCTCTCAATTTTCACTCTGCTGTCACCAACACCCTCACACCCTCTCCTGTACCAGTCCGGGGGCAACCATGGGATGCGTCGCTCGATGATACATCAGTGTTTATCCTTCGCCGGGATTCCTTTCCTCGACGCCCCCCACCAAGGATCATCGAGCCCTCAGTCGGATGAATCGTTTTCCTAATACCACCCTACCATACCATGAATGTGTTCGTGCGCAAAAGCGATGCCGTCAGTCAGGACTCTCATATGACGAGTGGAAAGAGGGGTTCCTCTCAAGGTAAAGGCTTGCCGATATCCGCATGCTGAATACAGAGGAGATCCCACCTAGACCACCGACTGCCAAACTTACTCTACCCTCCTTTCGCAAAAAACAGCCTGTAGGGCGCCCCCTGAGTGGGATTGGACCTTCAGGGTAGCAAAGCTTGGTTGGCAAGAGGCTTTTCAGGTAAGGTGTACATGAGAAAATTTCTTTCTAAAAGGCTCTATGACAATAACATTGCTCTCCTTTGCCTATTTCATAGAATGGCTCCTCCCCTTGTACTTGGTTCCTTGCACCACACCCCCGCATCTTCCTTCAGGTGCACTTTGAAATCTCTGTCGTTTTTCATTCGCTTCGTGAACTCCATGTCCAAGAGCTTAAGGCCAGAATAGTATCGCCGTCGTTCATCATACATGGTTGAGACGCAACATGTGACTTGCGATTTCTTCTATGATCAACACGCTATCTGAACAAACCTCAATTCCAGTCCTGGCAATAAGAAATTCAGCATCGTGTTTCAGATAAGATAGCTTTGGCTCCTCTTGCATGGACCTTCCACATCTTCTTACGGTCTCGCCTCTGTCTGCAATGGCCAGCCTGCCATTCCAGTCTGGGAAAGAACAATCGAACAGTTTCCGGCTACCAACTGCGAATCCAAAATACTTTAACAGTGTGAACCATGTGGTAATAAATATTGTTGCTCTTTGAATTCCGTCCCTTTATAGAATAGAATATATCGCTTAATATTCATAAAGCCTAGTTCGTTTGCTCAAATGTGGCCTCATCATTACCCTGTTCCTCCTTTTGGCCCCGGAGGAAAGTTTCCAATCCCAAGACTGTCTGAAGGGGCTGCCGGTTCCTTCCTTGGGCCTTCCGGACGAGTGACAAGACGGCACGTTAGTCGAGCGTGTGAATACTGCAGACAAAGGAAAACAAAGTGCTCGGGCGATGCGAGTGGCTGCGTCAACTGCCAAGATGCCGGGATCATATGTTGCTATACGGATAGCAAAAAGGAGAAGTCTAAGAGGTGAGAACAGGAAGGATCTGCCCCCAGCGAAGTGTACCCACAATGATCATTGTTTCCCAAAGGCAGATGAACAGCCTGGAGGCAAAAATCAGCACTTACGAGAAAGCATTCAAGATTGTGGGCGACTGGAACGGGCTTTCTAGTGAGGAACTTGTGAACCTCGCGCTGTCAGAGGTGTGAATAGGAATCAGTCTCACGGGCATGCATCATTTCTAACTATTCCAAACAGGAAACTTCACCTAGTAAGGGTGAGTTAACTAATCACACACGCTCATCAGGGACAGGCGTTGTGTCCTCCCAAAAGCTCATCACAGGGCCTTCTCGAGTCCTAGACTATTCCGCCGTGGACTACAATTTCGATGACACCAGCCGTTCAACGGGATACATCGGTAGGAGTTCGGAGATCTACTGGATGCATGCGCTCAACAAGATGATCAATGCTTCCAAGAAAAACTCAAATACCTCAAATAACTCAACACCTGGCCCACATGGCGATGGGAGAGCAATCGCCTCGTTTAACTATAACCTCGACCATCTAGAGATCGCTCCGATCGAAAAACTTGAGCAAATTCCAGTTCCGCCAAAAGCAGCTTGCTGGCAGCTGTTTGATTTATACCGCTCTTCAGTACATCCGTTGTTTCCCATCGTCGGGCTTGTCCCGTTTACACGGCAGTTGGAGTCATTTTTGGGGAAAAACATGCATCCTGGAAGCAGATGGCTCGCCATCCTGCATTTGATAATTGCCATTGCCTCCAGATACACCTATGTGACCGATCGCCCATGGAGATTCGATAAGGTTGATCACTTTAGTCACTTTCTGAAAGTGAAAGCGCTCAATATAGACAATCAAGTTTTGAGCCATCCTGACATGCAACAATTGCAAGTTGAAGGGCTAGCCTCATTCTATCTGCTAGCGACGGGCTACGTGAATCGGTGTGTTTACATTTCCTTGGAAAAAAACGCTCATGTCGTGAGGATTTCTAACTCATGTCCTATCGGAGTCCCAGGGCCTGGTTCCTCTGCGGCAGTGCACTTCGCCGAGCGTTTGCCCTTGGGCTACATCTACGCAATGTGAGAGGCTGCACCCTTGACTCTCGGGAAATCAGATATCGGGTTTGGTGGTCTCTATATACCCTCGAACATCGCCTTTGCGTGATGACCGGCCGCCTTTCGAATGTCCCAGATAACGTACTGACAACACCGCTTCTTCTCCCTTTTGACGAAGGGGACTTCTCCAAGGAGGAAGTCCAACGTCTGCTTGCTCGTTCCCCACCAAGCCCGAATCAGCTTGCACCAGTGGCAGGTGCCTCCAAAAGTGCCACTTCGGGCGAAACTAAACAAGATGCTGCCTCAGATGGCAGTCACGCTCCTCCATCCTGTTCTCTCTATTTCACCCAGCTGGTAAAGCTAACCTTCATCGCTAAGAAGATGTCCAACAAGCTCTATAATCCAGAGTCAGTGCCGTCACTATGGTCAGGTATCAAGTACGCAATGCATGACCTAATACGGGAGCTTGAAGCTTGGCTTATGAATCTACCCAAGCCTTACGACTTCTCGTCACCAACAAATACTTCCTCTCTGGGGACCGAAAGGATGACACTTGCTCTTTTGTTCTATAGTACCAAGCTTGCGATCACACGGCCTTGTCTTGGCCCTTCAGATCCCGAACAAAAAGGACCAAATGATCGTGATTTCTGCAGGAAAAATGCGATCGATTGCGTGGAGTCGGCCTGCCATGTGATACGGCTTCTTCCAGAACCCCCAGATACGGACGCACTATACAATTCGTTTCCATGGTGGAGCATTACACACTTCTTAATGCAGGCAACGGCGGTGTTTTTCATTGAGGCCAGTTTGAACTTTGTTCACATTCCTCAAAAGGTGCCAATGATATCAAGGGCTATCAAAAAATCGCTTGAGTGGATGTCCGTCATGTCAAAAACAAGCGCTACCGCATCCAGAGCTCGAAAGGTTTGCGAACATTTCTTGGAACGACTGAACATCGTGCTCGAATCTGAAGATGCCAACCCCTCCAAGCGGGAGTCAGACTCGGATTATTCTTCTCCAATTGAAGAAAACGTTTGCAACCCACCGCGGAAAAAGGTGAAAATCCAGGACCCAGTCGCCGAGGCAGACCCCCCGTTAATGCTACACACCTATCAGCCAAGTTTCTCGGCATCAGCGCATACAACTGGGGCATCAGGAACGACAGCTATGCCAGAAAGTCACAAACCTGCAGCCTATGCCTATGCCGACGAGCTTCTTCCTTATGACCAAAACACCGGGGTTTACACCGATAGCATCTTTCCGCCCATCGACCCGACCCTGGAATCTAATTTGAACTATACCCCGGATCCCATGCTATAATTTCCTTCATTTCAACAGAGAGGCCCGGTTTCTTCCTTGGATTTCAAGTAGCATGGTACTCGTGGGGTTCTTGTCGCTATAACACATGACGACCAGGCCCAATTAAACCATTCACTAGTATACATCTAATAAAATATGAGCCTGCGATGTTCATTGTTACGATCGTGTTCATCAATGGACCCTTTTATTGCCTGAGTGTGGGCTTTAATGTTCGAAACGGAGACGATGGCAAAGCTACGTACGATAGCTAGACTTTGTCATGATACATCTAACCGTAGCGAACGATTTGTTCGTATTCCACTCAAACAGCGCAATTTCTGTTGTCTAGGTAGCTCATGAGTATAGTCATCCACGTCCACGTACGAACATATCGTAGCTACCCCTCAGTGTGCGTGTAGTTGCTTATCCAATATAGAAATCTATACATCTTCGTATAGTCATCTGAAAAGGGTAAAGAAAAAGGAAAAGAAATTGTCTCTTCAAGAAAGCCAAATAATCTGGATGAACCACACTCGGTCCAACCTAACCTGAACCTGAAAACTTTCGCACAGACACTCCGCCTAGTTCCGTATAAGTTGGAAAAAAAGGTAGAAGCAACCGTGGGATTCAGAAAGCTTGAAAGGAAAAGAGTTTATAAAATATTGCATGATCTTCTTCATTGTTCCCGAAGAGGGGAATTATTGCCCCGGCAGGGAGGGGAGGGGAGGAGAGGGCAGGGGCACAGGCGTACCGACAGCAAGTATCGATGACCCCTCTCAAGCCTCCCATCTCCGCTTCTTAGCGGTAAAAAAGAGCCGAGCAGATTCTTCTCTTGAGTCAGCCAGGATAAGACCAGGCGACATGCGCGGAATGGCGCTGATTCGGGCGAAATGGATCTCAATGACCAGGGCGCGTCGCAGGGACCGGTTGGCCCAGGATCCTGACGCAAGTGGCCACTGGGTTACATCCCATCGGTTGAGCTCGATTCCCAAAAGACCTCGACGGTCACCCACGAGCCCCTCGATGCAATCCAGGGGAGGGATGAAGCGGCGGCGGATTCCACAGCCAGTGTGGTTGGAGTCGATTTGGTAGTCTGGGCACTGTTTGAGGGAGGAGATGATAGCCGAGATGTCGGTGGGCGGTCCGCTGGTTGACGAGGGAGGGGGGTCCAGACCGTTGCTGTCGCCGTCACTGTCGGGGTCCGTGCCAAAGTCCGGATCGATCAGGCTGGACCCTAGGAAGACGGTTTTGGTGCGTAATGCGAAAAATCGAGTCATCTGGCCCAGGTGGAACATGTCACAGGCGCTGGAGTTGCCGTAGCCGCAGCGACACTGGTAGTGGCGGGATTGGTTTCCGCCTAGGAAGGAGATGGCGTTCGTTGGTTTGGGGTCGTCTGTCTCTTCTAATGCGCCGTATGCTCGCAGGAAATATGCTTGCAGGTCGGTGATGGTGTTTAAGATGCATTGCCGTCTATAATATAGTTCTTCTGTTTATATTTTTAGTCCACCAACACCTACAGGTTGATCATATGAAGTCAGGGGAACTGCTAACCTTCTAGCCCATCAGATAAATACCACCAGGGAAACGTCTGTGGAGATGCCGGCTTTTCCACACCATTCGCCCAAGATCGTGACCCTAAAACGATCAAGGTATGCGTCAAAAATTTAAAGACAGCGCCATCATCAAGAAACTGGGCTATAAATAATGATTGTCGAATCCGGTCCTCGGTCAACTTCAACATCTGATCGTCAAATTTTGGAAAGGCGGTTTTTCTTCCATAAGCATAGCCGGATCTCTTCAATGTCTCCCTGACAATGTGAGGAGAATTGAAAGAGTCCGCCAGTATGATTACCCTGGATATCAAAGAAGTGCGCTGCGGTTTGATCTCCGCGTCAAAGCTTCGTTTGGCCTCGTCATCGAATGCATCGAAAGACAGGATTCTGAGAAACATTTCTATTGCATCGACTCCAAGCTTCGGCGAAAAATGATCACTCGGCAACCGGACTGTAGGTAGATCTTCCCATACTGGTTCCTCGTCAAGTTCTGGTGGTTGTTTTGATTCATCATTCTCGGAATCCGTAGTCGTTTGTCGGACTCGTGTGGTTCTCTGTTTCATAAGCTGCCGGCCTTCGGAGAACTTGTTCGGATCAAGCAAAGCACGAAAGTATGGGCTGTTCCGCGCAAGCACATCACTCGAAACTCGCCATCTATAGCTCGATTGTCTTGATGCCTCGGGTGATGAGTGGTCTGGAGGAATATATTCAATAATAACATCGCCACTGTTCAAAATAGTCGTCGCAGCTATTTGAGAGTGTTTGGAGGAACTCAAATCTTTCGAGTCACCATTCTGTTGTATAGGTTCGGGATTGAATAAAGATCCGCTGGCTGCATCACGAAGAGGCAGAGCATGAGGAAAGTGCCCCGGTTCTCCAGATGGGAGCGGATCCATTTCGTGATGATGGAGATCTTATCCCATGGAGATTTCAAAGGTCAGATCGCTTTCGGCCACGCTTTCGAGGCTAGCTTCAGGGAACATGGAGCCAAAATTATTCTTTCGCAAAACCGAAATAGATCCGATTATTCTGCTTGCCAATTGGGGACAGAAATTGAATATCTTGGGTATCAAAAGTGGGTCATTCGGATGCTTTTCCACCGACACAGACCGGCATTTTTTGGATGAAGAAATCCCAGACTGGACACAAGATCAGAGCTTATGGAAGCAGCGAGGAAACATGGGGCGAGAGAGCTGGTCTGATCGTGGCGAAAAGGCAGTTGTGGTGATGGCGGGGGATTTTCAAGATGGACTTCAAACCTCCTGATTGGGCAATATGACATCATGTGATCGATATCCCAAAAGGGCGGATGTTCACCTCTTCGTTTCTTCTATCTTCGACCTCGTCTTGCACCTCTCTATGTTCTCTCTGTTTGCGGGCTATTGATCACTCGGGTCTTGCACATTTTCATTAGAACTGGCTTCGTTTATTTCGTGTCTATGAGAATATTCTAAATACTTAAACCCAAACATGCCCTCTAGCCCTCCAACTGACCATTAAACAAAAAGAAATGCGCCAAAGTCATAATCGAAAATAATCGAGAATCCAAAAACTATAGTCCCCTCTCAAATACGTCGAACTTCTCTAATTATGCAAAGTTCCTGCAGAAGACATAGAAAAATTAGCGATGAACGAACACCAAGCACCAAGCGAACATCAATCCTACCATTGTTGACACTGCGAGCAACTGTCCCATTCCGCTTACTGAGAGTCGGGATCTCGTTGGACGTTTCGTTCAGCCAGCTCCGGGGGTGGTGAGTGAAAGCGAGACCTCTCCGGTCCTGCAGCCGCAAACGCCTCATGTTAGCATCGAGGTACAATCATCGCCTGTAATTGGCGAGGAAGACGAATAGGCGTCATTTATCACTCACTGTGGCGGGAACATTGGTGCTGTTGCTGCTGGCCTGGGCAGTAAGGGCGAGAGCGACGACGCCGAACAAAGTTTGGAGCTTCATGATGAAGTAGATTATAGAATATATCTGCTAAGAGATTGTATTTGGGTTCTTCCAATGGAGTGTATGAATTTGGTAGAGCAATGGATTGAGACACAGGTCGAGCTGGGTCATTGCTACAAATTTATAGTCGTCGAAATGGGCGTTGTGAAGGCCCCCGGAAGCGCTGAAAGGGCGAGTTACCCTGGCGATGCGACAAAACTTGAGGGTGTAGACGGCGTGTCTGCATGTCTTAGACGAAGATGGTGTCTTTGAGGATCAAAAGTTGGTTGAGTACAGCAAAGACGTCATTTCATTAGGACCTTGCGAGATGTCGGACATACTGTGTATACTCTCGTGGACCCTAGAGGCAACAACCTTGCATGAACGCACGGGGCGCCTCTATCGCTTTCCGGGAGATAAGATGATCAGCAGGGTGTCTCATCTTATCAGCCAATGCGCTGGCCTCCGGGGTGGTTGCTACTGCAGCTAACACGAATCCCTGGAAGGTGCATGCAAGGGAGGCTTGGCTCTAGCAGCATGGCAATGCAGTGAACCGTTGTTTAGCAGGGCCTAGATAGTCGCTCAGACCATGATTTGACTTCATGCTACTGACCCAGAAAAGCTCTCTCGTGGAATACCAAGCTTCCTCCTTGCATGTATGCTGTGTACCTTGAATCCTTGACGGATCAACGATGTCCTAGCCTTTTTCCTTGCGTGGTTACCTATTTACTACAAAATGATAAGGCCTTAGACCTCAAATTGAACCAACGCAAGTCGCTACCTATCCTTGCTGATGACAGGCACATAAAGGCATTCACTCTTGTGCTTATATGGTACATCGATTACAGTCAAAGGCTGTAGCCTTCTTTATGGGTCGAGCAATCGAGGCAAGATGGACAAACATCTAGAGCAATAGTTATTATACCTGATATTATAAAAACAGAAGTTACCGACGGTCTAGTCTACTCAATGCAAAAGATTAAATGACCGCACAATCCAAGAGTCAGCCGGCCCACATGAAGATGGCTCCGACAGATGCGACGATGTTAAGATGACAAATTCTCCTTTCGTGCGGAAGATGAAGACAAACGGTGCAATTCAACAAACATTGTTGAGTAGGTGAGGCGGCGATGGAAAAAACGATGGAAAAAACCGAACCATATACAGTAGTGATAAATCTAGAATGAAGAAAGATATGATCAAAGAAGAGATATAATGGAGTCAAAAGAGATCAAAGAAAAGAAATTCGCTAAGAGGTGTTCATGGTAGCGCGATAATAGGCAGATGTAGAACCTTGCGTCCCTTCATCACCTTTGTGCTCGTGTATGCATTTGTCGTGTTTTTCCCTGATGACAGTGCTCGAGATTTCAACGCTTCTCTAACGATATAAAAGAGCCTTTTGGCCACCAAGCTCGCAGGCTCCAGTTGCGAGGGCGATGCCACGGGTGCATACGCAATCGTCTCCTCGTCCTCCTCCTCATCGTACAGATCTTCGACATGTTTGCCATTGATAACGCCAAGTTGATGGGGTATTGTTGCGAATAGGGTGAGACACGGCATATCATCTTCAACCGATAGTTGATCCTCATCTTCTTCTAGTGAGATGTCGTCGAATACCTCATCCTTTTGGGACGTGGTTTGCCACGGTTCACTGCAAACGAACCCTAGCACAAAATCTTGGTTGGCGTCGGCGGCAGCTATGCAGCTCCGCCTATAATCGGCTGTGAATGAGGTGTCGACCGCAGAAGGAAGACACAGAATAAGACCTCGGGAGTAAAGAGGCGGGGCGGGGAGGTCTTCACCCGTGGAAGATATCGTCAATGACTCCGTGTCCTTCTGGTTATCGTATGACCGCTCATATCTTGAAGTGTCATGATGATTTCCTGGTACGTCTTCGGTGTGTTGAGTGATCGTCTGGGTCAAGGAGATGGTAGATGGCTTTCGATGAGGAAGTTCCGAATTGTTTTCATCCACCACATAATCGGAGGCGAGGTGTGGTGAGCCAGTATCAATTTCCACGGTTGTTGACTCTTGTCCGGTCAATGGACGTTCGGTCGTGATTTCGGTTCGGATGGTCTTGACGGTTTCGGCGACCGCTTCTCGGGCAGCATTCCTCAGGGTCGGAATCAGAATATCGGCCTCCTGATTGTTCACAGGAACCCCCGAGGGCCACGCCGTTGCGAGCCCTGCCCAAGCTGCCGGCCTGACCAGGCCTTTCGAGTAATTTTTCCGAATCAAATCCACCAATTCCCTTCTCACTTCTCTCGTTTCAGCCTTCTGCCTCCCAATGATATCAACGGTCGCATTTAAGATTCGACCACATTCCCATATCAAAAATGCGTGTCTGTTGGCTATGGAGATCAATTGACGAACGGTTTCCTCGGACCAATCATTAATTATGTCCGCATGGACCTGTAGGATTGCAATGTGCGGGCCGACCAAGGATGCAAGTTCGAGGAGGGCGTCCGTTGTGTTGATGGTGTGGGAAGGTGACACGCAGATGGGTTGGCCATAGGGCAATCCCTTTTTGACCTTCGTGAGGAGCTGGAGGTAGGTATTGAGGCGACTCCCCGGGAAAGACGACGAGGTCGGCGTTTCCATTGTGTGTTGGGGCGGAATGGCAGCGAGGAGATCGAGTTCTGCGATGTCGAGGACGGGCGGTTCAGAGGAGGAGGGGGAGGGAGTTTTGAGTTTGGATTTTGGTTTCTTTTTTTTTTTCCCTCTTTTCGTTTCCCCCCCTTTAGTCTGTCTCTTGACCTATGAGCTTAAGGAGGGAAGGATAAGCAAGAAAGTTGGCGGATGGATGAGCTAGAACGGGGCTAAACGACCACTGGCTCCTGGGCAAAAGGGAATGGTCGAGATCCAATGATTGACAGATGGGTTGAGAAACTCCACTTTTTTGACAGTTAGTTCGACCCGATACATCGACAGGGGGGTTGTTTGATCTTGATGGCAAACTCAATCCGTGGATTTGCTTCCAACGATCGGCTAAGGATTTGCGACGGTTGGAGAATGAAGACGGTAGAGAGCAGGAAAAGAAAAGCAAACACACATCCACACACAAAGTACCTAAAAATGATACCCCTCAAGAGGCAATTCACAAACGATGGAGAATCCTTCAGCAGTCAGTACACCGTGTACTAACGAGGGAGGGGAGGACAAAAGGAAAGGGGCCAATATAAAGGAACCGCCCCTGAATCGATCATATCGATGAATTTTGTACTTGGTTTTCCCTTTTTTTTCTCAATTCTCTTTTCATTTTATCTTTTTGGTTTGATCAGTCGAGTAGCGTCCGCCCGCTGGAGTGGTCGCACTCCGCAGACCTTGTTAGTCAGTGTTATTCGGTAGTTAGTTAGTTAGTTAGTGTCGATTAGTTACTTGTTATTGGTTATGCCGATCGCCTTTCCACTTGTTTCGGAATCTCGAGTTTCTCAACTGCGTGTGGTCGGAACAGGTAGGAAGATGAAGGCAAACGATACCCTCTCACGCCCGTTGAGGGATTTTGGGGCGTAGCTGTACGGAGTACGGGGTACACCGTAGGTAATTGTTCCCTTGCCCCAAGCGGATGTAACTCGGTACGAGTACCTGTCTAAGATATGAGACTCCTCCGTGGCTGATCCAAAGGCAGCGGCTTGGAAGAGGAGAAAACCCAATATCGGTCGGAGAAGCAAGTGAGGCTGTTGGTCTCTCAGACTCTAACTAAAGCGTCACGGGAACTCCATAGTCGTGCCTTAGGGCCTCAGGGACGTGACATCAGCAGTCTCGATCCAGGTTCCTCGATGTGCGCCACGCCACACCCGATAAGGTGCGTCTGCTCAGTGGACTTGGGCCATTTGCCCTACGATCCTCTGATTCAGTCAATCTTCTTCGACTCAAAGTACGCAAAACTGATCGTCTGGAGGCGCGGGCCTGCCCCCCCCCCCCCCCCGATACTGGGCTCCAGCAACCATCATGCGGTACTCCTCTTCATATGCGAGTATATGTCGTGCAGTGGATATCGATTGTCGACAGTGTGGCCGCCTGGCAGGTCTCCGTATGGCCCTCGTCAAACATCTCTTGGATCAGAGACGAATACATCGGGGCTACTGTACGGAGTACGAAATACGTCGGTGTACACTGCAATGCATGCCCCATGGCCCCAATGGACAATGCCGTGCTGGACTCTCCGACTTGAGGCCGAAGATCTCCATGGAGAACATCTCATCGCAATATCGATTGGCCTGTCCGAAAGAGGACAAATGCATAAAATCGGTCCTCCACCATCAGACTCAACTTGCTACAGTAGCTCTCAAAGTACGAGAGTTTCGACGGAGAGTGGTCGTTCCGTTGTGCAGGTAGGAGCTCTCGCTCCCCCTTTTCCCCCCTCCATTTTTCATGCATCGGGCGTTGTCCTTTTCGTCTCGTGTCTTTCAATTCCACGCCATCATTTGCCCCGTATTGACTCACTTCTCGTACTACGGAGTCTGCCTACTCTATAGGGTTAACGGTGGAAATCAGCGGGCGCAGTACTTTTAGTGCACGTATTTTGTTTCTCCTCGGATGAATTCCGTTTTGTGCACGTTCAACAGGGTCAGGTCCCCAATGTTGATCTTCCTACTCCGTTCTAGATGTAGTGTGTACACTCAGCTGGTCATGCTTGACCATTGATTTCATCTCCCCTGCAATAATATGCTTATTGGCCGAGCCAGGATCCTTGAACTAGCGAGGTTTAGGAATAGTGGTTCTCAAAATCAAATGTCTGCAATTATTGTGGCTATTATTTAGAGCCCCTGTCAAGACGCATGACAAGAGGTTCCGATATTCCAGACCCTTGTAAGCCATGATGGGGCTAGATAATAATTAGGCCCGGTGGATATTCAAGAAACTCTGCATGGATGAATCCTGCCCATATCTTGGACTTACACACCTCTGTTCGAACGGAAGTGACTATGGAGAAGTGTATCTGTCTTACTTTTTTCTTGTTTCCTTTCCCCCTTTTCTACTATACACGTACTCCGTATATGTGTACTACCATAACTACTGAGTAGTGACTAGTTACATTCATGCCCCCTAATTCCAGCAAAGCTGAAGATTATCCTGGCATTAGTCTAGGAACCTCTTGTGTCGGCTTATTCAAAGGCTTCCGCGAATACACATTATTCTTATTCAATTTACTACGGAGCACAAAGTACAAACTAACTACGCATACAGTGGTAACGGTCAGATCTTGCAACACTAAGACGCTAAGACAGGGACCCCTTTATGGACTATGAACAATAAAGGTCCATGACAGCTCCAAATGGCAGGTATTAGTCTATGTGTGAGATCTGACAAACACTCTTTCATTGCCTCAGTACATTATACATTGTATAATTTTTATTAAGACTTTATTTCTCTATTTATTTGTTTGTTTGTTTCTAATGCCTCGAATTCAAGGCAACAGCCGATGGATGACCTAATCAGGGGCAATTCACCCAAACGGGTTAGCGTAACTTAATCGGCCTCCGCGGCGAATTTGAGGATTTCTCAACCTCGAGACAATCACCAGCGACCTGCTTAGGAACAATACGCTCTGGTCAACTACGAGAATTATCTGAGAGCAAGGACACTGCTGTCAATTTGTCGCCTGATCGAACTCACTAGAATAGCCCCGACCGAACTACCGACGGCTCTCCCTTTACAAAAGAAAATTTCCCTGCCGGAGCCTTCGGACCCGCTGCCTGGTGTTTGCAGCTCACGCCACTCTTCGCTCACCCATTTATTACGTTTCCCTCAGCCCCGATCCGTCCAACTACGTTCCACGCATTTGTCCCCTCGTTATCCGCTTCTTGCGACGTCCCTGGACAAACCGGTACCTTTTTCCCCGGTCTTATCTCGCAGCCATCATGCCTGGAAGGACACTACCTACGTTTACTCCCGCCGAGGTCGAGTCTCATAACACATCCAGGTCCTGCTATGTGACTGTGGGCTCTAGGGTCTACGATGTCACCTCTTTTGTGGATGACCATCCCGGAGGCGGCGACCTGATTTTGGAATACGCCGGCAAGGACGTGAAGGAAATCCTGCGTGATTCTGTGTCGCACGAACATTCCGAAGCGGCCTACGAGATCCTCGAGGATAGCTTGGTTGGCTTCGTTGCCTCTGCCAACGGACAGTCCACATCCACGAATGGAACCGCAGAGACCCCGGAGCATGTGTTTGCCACCACTGGCATGTCGCGTGAGGAGGATTTGTCCGTCGAGACGGATTACACCAAAGATTACCAGACTCACAAGTTCCTGGATTTGAACAAGCCGCTGCTGCTTCAACTTTGGAACAGCGGATTTAGCAAAGAGTTCTACCTGGACCAAGTCCATCGTCCACGTCACTACAAGGGCGGCGCTTCGGCTCCCTTGTTTGGCAACTTCCTTGAGCCTCTCAGTATCACTCCCTGGTATATGGTTCCGATAATTTGGCTTCCTCCTGTCACCTATGGAACTGTTCTCGGTCTTGCTGGATTGGGCAATGTGCCTGTGGGCGTTGCCTACTGGTTGACTGGTCTCTTCCTTTGGACCTTGATTGAGTACATCATGCATCGGTTTCTGTTTCACGTTGACAAGTATGATATACGTCTCACCTACAATGCCTGAACATGTCTAACCATCGCCAGGTACCTACCCGATAATCGCGTTGGGATCACTCTTCATTTCTTACTACACGGGATCCACCATTACGTCCCCATGGATAAGTATAGACTCGTGATGCCACCGACCCTGTTTGTTGTTTTGGCCACACCGTTCTGGAAACTGGCACACAGCGTCTTTTTCTACAACTGGTATGCCGCTCTTACCGTCTTTTGCGGCGGCGTGTTCGGCTACATCTGCTATGACCTGACTCACTACTTCCTCCACCATCGCAAGTAAGTTCTGAACGTTCTCACTGTTAGAATGATTTGGCTAATATCTCTCTCTCCAGTCTCCCTCTCTACTACAAGCAACTTAAGAAGTATCACCTTCAGCATCACTTTGCTGACTTTGATAATGGGTTTGGTGTTACGAGTCGCTTTTGGGATCGTGTCTTTGGCACCGAGCTTGAGATGCCATCCCCCAAAGGGGCAAAGGCCCAGTAAATAGGGATGGCAACCTCTAAAACTTTCTATCACTTTACGCTTACCCCCCTCCTCCTTTTACTCTTCTCTCTCTCTCTTTTTCCTTTCACCGCTCTGTATTTTTCTACAAATGATGTAATCTTGGGGTGTCGTTGGCTCAATTTTCCTTGGCCGTCGCTGGGGGACTTGCAGGCGTTATCTCTGGGTTCGCCAATTCACCTGATGTACAGCACTTATTATTCGTGGGCTCACTGATGGTGTTGCAACGCTTTGCGTATTCAACACTTGGGGCATCCAGGTGATTGTGTTAACCTTGAGAATTAGTTTTACATGACTGTATATGACTATCAGAACTAATACATAATTAATGGATGTTTTTTTTCAAGGACATATACCCTGTCTCACAATTCGTACGACCTCAAACCTTATGCCCTGGTAGTTGCGTGGTTCCATGGTTCATGCCACATTCCGTCGACGGTCAAGGAGGCGAATGCCAAGAGGCACGTGATTTCGACTCTTTTCACTGCCGACGTGGATGGGGGCCATCTTTGCCATTGATTCTCCCACGACCACTCTATCTACCATACCTACCTCCCGACCTCCTACTTCAGCCATACCTCACACCATTTCGAGTCTCAAAACTGTTCGAAAGGGGTTAGAATATCAAACAACAAGAAGGGTTCGCTCAAGCAACGACTCAGTCACAGTCGTACCAGTCTAACGAAGTCAAAAGTGACATAAATCCTTTCCACGCGATCTTCTTCCCACTCCTATCCCGTGTTTTTCCAGGACCAGAGAGATATCTCAATCTATCATCAATATGTCCGGTCTCGACGTTGAAGCTCTCCTCGAATCCACCGCTGCTCCCACCCAGGATACGCCCCACTCTCAAGACCAGGATGACAACTCCAAGGCCGACAGCAGTGACCGACGTGACCGTGATCGATCGCGCGAGAAAGATCGCAAACGCCGGGATCGCAGCCGGGATCGCCGCCGCGAACGAGATGCCGATGGGGATGAAGACATGAAGAGTCCGAGGAGCGAACGTGGCAGTGCTAACGGAAGCCATAGAAGCAGAAAGAGGAGCAGGAGCCGCGAGAGCGACCGCCGCCGGGCTCGTCGTGACCGCTATGGCGATGACCACCGTTCTGGCGGCGACTTCTATCGCGGAGGTGGCCGGGCCCGTACTCGCTCTCGATCCCCCTATGATGACCGTTACTACCGACCCTCCGGTCGTTCGCGCCGTGATGAACGGGACGATGACCGTCGCTCTCGCCGTGAACGTGATACTCGCAGACGTAGCCCTACCAAGAGCCGAGAGAGAACCCCGGAGCTAAATGAAGATGAACGCGATAGACGCACTATCTTCGTGCAGCAACTCGCCGCGCGATTGAGAACGAAAGAATTGATTGCTTTCTTCGAGAAAGTTGGACCCGTTAAGGAAGCCCAGATTGTCAAGGACCGTGTCAGCGGCAGATCTAAGGGGTAAGTGGTTTTATCCCCTCCTACTCTTAGCTCTTACTTGAGCATCGACTAATATCGCCATAGTGTCGGCTACGTTGAATTTAAACAAGAGGAATCCGTCGCACCTGCTATTCAGCTTACCGGACAAAAGCTTCTAGGGATCCCTATCATCGCACAATTGACTGAGGCTGAGAAGAACCGCCAGGCCCGCAACCCCGAGGCCAGCACCAGCCAAAATCACGCGGCCCCCTTTCACAGGTTGTATGTGGGTAACATTCATTTCAGTATCACTGAAAGCGACCTCCAGAATGTTTTTGAGCCTTTTGGCGAACTCGAGTTTGTTCAGTTGCAGAAGGATGAGACTGGGAGAAGTCGGGGATATGGTTTCGTGCAGTAAGTACACTTGGGATGGAAATAAAGCGTATAGTATGACTCGTGACTAACCATTTTCTTAGATTCCGTGATCCTAACCAAGCTCGAGAAGCATTGGAAAAGATGAATGGTTTTGACCTTGCCGGTCGAGCTATCCGCGTTGGCCTTGGCAACGATAAGTTCACCCCCGAGTCAACCGCACAACGCTTGCAGAGCCAAGGTGCAAACCCTCAGTCTTTCCAGGGATCTTCATTTTCCGGTCAAGGTGGCCGAGGTGTACAAGCCGGTGGGACCAACAACTTCGATCGTGCGGGTGGCCGCGATTCTGAAAAGGGAGCCGGCGCTAGTGCGCTTGATGACACAGATGTTGCCGGTGTGAACTTCAACAACTACAGTAGGGACGCATTGATGAGGAAACTTGCAAGAACAGATGAACCTTCGGAGCCATCCGCAGACGACAAACAGAAAATCCTCCGGCCCAAGACGGAAACCAAACCTCTGCCCGTTAATGTTAACATGGCGAGTCGCTGCGTGCTGCTCCGCAACATGTTCGATCCCACTGAGTAAGTTATTCCTTTCATATCCCTCGTCGGCATATGGTATTCTAACAACTCTTGCAGGGAGGAGGGTGAAATCTGGATTAAAGAATTGGAGGATGACGTCCGCGCTGAGTGCGAAGAAAAATATGGCCATGTTGTTCACATTGCACTAGATCCCAACTCGCAGGGCGATATCTATCTCAAGTTTGACCGAGTCCAGGGCGGAGAAAACGCCATCAAGGGCCTGAACGGACGATTCTTTGGCGGTAAACAGATCACTGCCCAACCCGTCGTCGACGCTGTCTACAGCAGCTTGTTCTCTCGCACCAAGGCAATCTAGTGTTCGATTTGCTGACCACCGCGCCTGCCAATACTTACACCGTGGTAGGTATTCTATTACATCTAATACTTTTATTACCAGGTGCAAACTGGCAACGTCAGAATTCGCCCATTTCATCTTGAACCCCTTGCACTCGGCTGTGCCATGCTGCTTGGAGTACTTGGTGTCACTGCCCCTGGTAGGTGCTATTCTTTGACGTCTTGCTCTTTCACCTTGTGATTACTGCAAGCTCAAAAGCTTGGCGTGAAATGATATCTCTATAGGGATTTGTACATTGATTTAGCTCAACTGAATATTTTTTTTTTTCAATAACTTGGACTCCGCTTTGCTCGTTACCTCAAGCGAGCTATAGATGACCTAGGTGGCTAGTTGATTCTCGAGCGTATCAAGGTCTACTCGCAATTATTTGATCCAATCGTAGATTAACAGATCAGGGATGCTTGCATACCCTCATTTCATACATTTTCCTCAGTAATCGGATGACAACAGGTCACACCTTTCAAAGGATGTCACTATGCTAGGGAATTTCGATAGAATCAACGACACGTCAGGACTATTTGTGTCCCAACCAAGAAAGTACACCAACTGTTTCCAGTAAAGAAGTGAGCAGCGACCATAGTACACCGTATATTGTTTTGAATTTAGGTAGGCTCCTATCTATACTGTAGTGTGAAGAGAGTCTATATACAGAAGCCTTCCCGGGAAGGGATACCGTTTACTACCCAGCGCCGCATACATACATAGAGTCGAACCCTCGCCTAGTCGCTCCCATAAGATATTTCGGGCCTCTAGCTACTAAAGTACCCTTGAGAAAGGGGGGAAGGGGGGCCAAGTGTAGCCTAGGTGTTTATCATTATATTTTCCCTGTTGCCATACCCTATTCTTCCGTATTGGCGTTGGTTTGATTAGAGGAGTTGTTTATAGAGGCGGTCTCCTTCTTCTCCGATTCGTGTATGAAGGGGACAAAGTCTATGCTAGGGCTCTTGTGTTGGGTTGGTAAATAGGCCCCGGAGGACCTTGATGTCTGTTAGGAGTTGGTCTTTCATATTTTGGAGTAGACGTTGGTAGACGTTGTTACACCAGGCGTTTGTATATCTGTGGGATATGCTTGCCACCCGATCCGATATTATAATCTTCTAGGTATCCTGTTTGAAGTAGGCCCTCCCAGTTGGAAAGGTTAGCATTTACTTATCTACTACAGGAACCCAGCATGCAAGTAAATATGCATCACATTATGCTCGCTCTTGCTTCTCGTAATGAACATATCTTAACAGTGAAGATCCCCTGTGTTCCTGCCCCCTCAACACTCAGAACATCTAGCTGCCTCCAACATCGATCCGTTCCACTTGATCTCTCTTGTCTGCTTCCTTCATTTTTAACGTGTCCCTCTTAGCAAATTTACCCGTTTTAATATCTTATTACTTCTTCAATATTTTCGACATTGTTTGCCCTGATTCTGGTCTTTATCATCACTTTCTTTGCCAGAGTTCAAACTGTGTAACTCACTGTCAGTTTTGACCTCTGCTTGTCCCATGTCGTTACAAGAGCTAACACCTCGAAATTTTCAGATAATAATCGGAAATTCCCCAATGGAGGAACGTCTTAGACCTTCTGCGCCTAGTTTCCAACCTCACGCCGATAATTGCGAGGTGACTCGTACTCAACCCGACGATGGCAGTCACGGCAAGGAGTTGCATGAAAGTATGCTGGGACTCCAAGAGCGAATCGTTGGGCTAGAAAGGCAGAAGGGAAATCAGCAAAGAACCGTCACTCATCAGAGCAGGGCGGTCTCCGATCCCAGAGTTCGCCCCGTGGTGCCAGTGCCGCCTGCCATACCCACGCAGCATCTAGGACCAAACATGGTGGCTACTCCCATTCAGGCCCCCCATTCGGGGTTCTTCCAACACGGACAGTGTGGGATTTCGTCGTCTTCGAGCAACTACGAGCACCCAACTCCGCCCTTTAGCCCTCTAAACAGAAGTTCAAGGTCGATCCGTATCGGTGCCGCACATGGGAAAGCTCCGCAGGAATCGGGTCCTTTTGCACCTCAAACTTTGCCCGA
This sequence comes from Aspergillus ochraceus, assembly GCA_004849945.1. Taxonomy (NCBI): domain Eukaryota; kingdom Fungi; phylum Ascomycota; class Eurotiomycetes; order Eurotiales; family Aspergillaceae; genus Aspergillus; species Aspergillus ochraceus. The sequence continues at coordinate 632,142 of SSOS01000004.1, forward strand.
GCATCTTTCCGTTACGGACTCTCGTGACAAGTGCAAATGCCCACATGTGTGTGAGCTTTTCGATGCCGGCGCTGCCGTCTCAAAGTTTTCGGCTCGATTCCTTAATTTGTTCCGCCGAGTCGGAGTATGGGCCTGTACCCACGCCAACGTCCCATTGGATCGATGGGACAGCAATCTAGAGCCACAAGCCCAGAGGTATCTCATGTCTCTGGCAGACCCATCCCAGCTGCCCGCCCTTCTCAGCTTCCCCACAACTAGGCACTTTCTCGTGGCCAAGGCGATCAATTACTACCTCGCACGCAATATTCTCAAGGTCAACATTGCAGGAGACTTCAGCACTGTTGCCTCTCAAGAGATCAGTGAGATTCAGAGACAACTAGCAGCCGGTAAGCCAAGTGAAGCGGAGCAATCTCATCCATGGGGCGGTCTAATAATGTGACATTCAATAGTAGAACTCTCGTTTCTTGTGCGTCAATTCGCCATTTTGGCAATAATAGCTCGTACCAAAAGCGTCCTGGAGCTTCCGGGCTTTGCCGCCTTCCTCGAGGGCAACCGCAACACGCACGTGGCCAACCTGTGGCAATACGTCAGGCCTCTGTCGTCGGACCCCCGCGGGTCCTATCAACAGGCGCGGCAGGAACTGACGAACCTTGTCGGCGAAGCGCAACTGCTCGCCAGGGATATGTACCTGGCGCCGTTCCAATATGAATTTGACTTTCCGGTGTTGGACGAGCGCTTCGATCCGACCACCATGATGAATCACGATCCAAATAACAGGTGGGATCCTCAGAGGCTGAAGCTCAACGACTACCGCGTGAAGTTGAGCGTGACTCCGATTACCAGGATTCGCAACGTTTCGGTCAGGCCTGCCGACGACACGTTAGTTCATTGGGCTCAAGTGTTGTTGAAGCCTGCGCCGTACGTTGGATGATCACTCGGGAAGAAGTGAGACAAGGCATTGTTTAGTCGCTGCTTTTAGGAGGTCTCCTCCTTTGTCAATCCTGTTGTCGCAAGTTATAGTCATGAATGGGGGTCAGTTGTTGCGACAATTGCGATTGCCTGTATATGTTTTTTGATTAATGTTATCATTTTCTCCTCTTTTGTGCAAGCTGAGTCAGCGCCCAAGGAAGGCGCAGGGCGACAGGGATTGAAGAAGATTTATTCTTAGCATCAATGCAGGTCTGTACGGTGTACACTGAATAATACAGTAGTAGTTCAGGACTCTCCAAGGTGGACAAGTGGCGTTGCTAACTAGATCAGGCACATCCTTGGGAACTAAAGAACTAAAGAACTACCTAAAGAACTAATGAAGAACTGCCGCGCTGCTCCTCCGTCGCAATACGCTCGGGCCGCAAATCCCCCCATCGCCCCCGCTGGTCCCTTCAATCATCCTTAGAATTCTTTCCAACCTTTCCATTCTTTCTTTTTCGCCCTCACTCACCATGGGCCTATCCCTGGCTCTCTGATCTCCCCCCTTATCGATTCTCTTTCTCCTTTTCAAGCTCGACTGCCTTTCAATGCCTCGACATTCATGAATCTGATTCCTGCAAAGCGGGTCACTGTCCACGCCCGGACGCTGACCAACTATTCTTGTATGTCTCTTCTTATCTCCGAGGCTTCCGTATCGACTTCATGAAGCCCGTGCCCTGACGGCTGTCGCTGACTTCATCTCTGATACTTACAGCCTCCATTGGATTGTTGAAACGTCGCCATAAATCCAATCATGTGAAGTTCACCGACGCCCGGTTCTCCAGACGACGAGATTTTCACGATTACTTTGTGACACGCCTGCCCTCGTCCTCACTTCATCCGGATCCGAGAGGCCCGCTGACCTCCTTTCACAAACTCCCTCGCTCTGCGTCCGTGCCGCATACCGGGGAGACGTCGCGCTCGCCCACGACGTTTCAAACACTGGTCGATCGAGATACCACCGTCGTCCGCATTCCCCTTCGCAGCGCAAAGCATCATTATGGCGCCTCCACCTTGCGAGGCACCCGACCGACCAATGAAGACACTCATCAAGCGGGCGTGATTGATATGCCGGCGTTCGCGAAACGTCCCCCGGCCTCGTTGACCATCAGACGGTCGGATAAAGACAATTCGCCGCCCCCACCGCGCGAGAGCCAGGGAGCAGCGACGGCCAGCGGCGATCCCCAGGTCTTCTACTTCGGAATTTTCGACGGCCACGGCGGGTTGGAGTGTAGCACGTTCCTGAAAGATAAACTGCACGAGTATATCCAGGACACGGTCTCTTCATTCGAGTTGCGATCGAGTTTGCGGAAAAACCAGGAGGGCTACTATCTTGATGATGCCGAGCCGTCGACCGGGAACCTGCCTATCGTGCAAGGGGCCAATTCCAAACGGATTGGCGAACTCGAAAAGAAATTGATGCGCGACTGGAAGGGCCTTGTTGGGGGATATTTCAAAAGATTTGTCCCGGCCTACTTTTCGCGCATTGGCACCAACCCGCAGGCGGATTCCAACGAAGATACGGGAGCCACCATCGAAGAGGTGCTAGAGTATGCCTTTTTGCGTGCAGATCTGGACTTTGTGTCGGCGCAGGCTGCGCGGAATGACGACGAGTTGGAACATGCCGGACAGCCCCTATATCAGGATAACATCTTGTACGGTCCGCGTCACCCCGCGCAATCGTTGGCCTTTGGCGGTGGGTCGCGATTCAAGGGTGGTAGTACGGCCAGCGTTGCCCTCATTTCTACGCCTACCCCCATGCCGTTCTGGCATCCGTCGACCCCATCCAGCTTGCTTGTATCGCATGTGGGCGACACTCGCATCGTGCTTTGCTCTACAGAAACTGGCGAGGCGATCCCTCTCACCTCCAACCACCACCCTTCCTCGCCGATCGAGGCCAATCGACTCCGACGATATGCCGCCACGTTTGTCACCGACTCGTTCGGCGAGGAGCGCATGAGCGGGCTGGCCAACACCCGCGCATTTGGCGACGTTCAATCCAAGCGGATCGGGGTGTCTGCCGAGCCCGAACTTCGACGGGTTGAGATGGCGCCTGCGGAATTTTCGTTCTTGGTCCTCATGACCGACGGCATCAGCGGCACACTCTCGGACCAAGAGGTCGTCGACATCGTGAAGGAAGCCAAAACCCCCGACGAAGGATCTCGAGACGTGGTTCGATTTGCGACCGAGGTGACGAAAGAAGGAGACAACGCTACCTGTCTTGTCGTGCGCCTCGGCGGTTGGGAGCGACGACTCGAAGGGGGTTTGGGCAGTTTGGGAACGAAAGAGACTCGAGAATGGCGCCGACAAGAAGCCACCGATCCGCGCAGGTCACGGAGGTAGTAAAAAGAAATCATAAACTGTTTGTTTGGAGAGGAGAAAAAAGAAATAAAGGTACATTTGACTCTGCCGCTCTCTTGAGATAATTATTTCCTTTTTTTGTTTTTTTTTTTTTTTGTGGTTATGACATATTGTATATAATAAGATGATATTCTTGGGTATCACTATAACTACCTTCAGTGGAAGGTATTTGTACATACAGACAGGAACAGCTCAGCCTGCGCAGTTGACTATTTCACTAGTTGCTCATTTAATATATTTAGAAACCGTTGAGATGAAGAGCTGCATTCAGGACGACGGAAAAGGAAAGCACCTGCATCTGGACCGCACGAGGTCGCTCGCCGCACTTCCATTTCTCCTGCTTTCCTCCCTTTCCGAGTCTCCCGAATTAAGATTAAGAGCGGAATGATTGGGATTAATCAATAATATCTCGATCAGTTCTCCACGTTGCGCCTCCTTTCTAGTCTAGTCAGAACTAGAATCATTAAGTGTCCTTCTCTTGCATCGCCCGATCTCCTCGATTGTCGCTCGTGAGTTCTGCCTTATCAAACCTCCTTATCGCCAAAAACGGCCAAATCATCGAAGGCTGACTCCCAGTCCCTGCCTTTGCAGTTTATGTGGCATCTCCACCCTCGATTTTGTTCTCCCCAGTCCGAGTGTTGAATTACCTGGTCTTCGCCCCCCTCCGGAAGAGGCGCGTCGTGGATTTTTTTTTTTAGCCACTAGGAATCGGTACGTGTTTTGGAGAGAAAAAAAAAGCTTGGTCAGGAGGGATCTCACCACCGCACCATCACGCCAGCACCCTCCTGCCAGATCCTTGCCAGCTTAATTTGAGTACGGGTGGGATGCAAATTACTGATTATTTCTATTACTTGCCCGCTCGATCGAATATATTATCGGGGACAAGCTGAACGGTGTTTGTGTACATCTTGAACTGCTTGACCCGCCGCTCGCCGTGGATCCTTTCGGATAATACCTCCCTCCGCTATCCCTTAAACAACTACTCAATACATCCGTGAAACTCTGTCCTCGAAGCAACTCCGCTCATTTCCGACCTTCTTACCTTCCTTTTTCATCTTGCGTGTGTCTTGCGAGAATCAAAATGAGCGCCAGAACACGGAGACAAAAAGCCGCCTTGGCCGCGCAGTCCGACGAGAACGAGACACCCGTCAGCAATGGCACGGCACAGAAATCACCGAAGAGAAGCAAGTCGGCTTCCGCTGAGAAGGAAGTCAAGGAGAATGTATACCTGTTCGCTCCGAACCTGATCGGTACGAGATTCCCTCTCATATACTCAGCGTGGTGACAGCGTGTCTCGTCGCAGTGCTAACGCTTCCGGTTCGATTTAGGATATCTGCGGGTTGTTTTGACCATCGCCTCCCTTTACTATATGCCTTTCCACCCTCGAACTTGCTCCCTCCTATACAGCGTATCATGCTTGCTGGACGCTTTGGATGGATATGCGGCACGGTACTTCAACCAGTCTACCACCTTCGGTGCTGTGCTCGACATGGTGACGGATCGCTGCACCACCGCGTGTCTTTTGGTTTTCTTGAGCTCCGCCTGGCCCCGGTGGGCCATCATCTTCCAGAGCTTGATTGCGCTGGATATGGCGAGTCACTATATGCACATGTACGCCACCCTCAGCATGGGTGGCTCGAGCCAGAGTCACAAGAAGGTTGAGGCCAGCCGAAGCTGGATCTTGTACTGGTACTACAACAGCAAGGTAGGCAGCGATACAGTCCCCGTGTCGTTTAGCGGGACTTCGCTTTACTGACAATCTGCCAGACCGTTCTGTTCATCTGCTGCGCCCTCAACGAAGTTTTCTTCATCGGTCTCTACCTCCTCTCGTTCTCTTCCCCGACGCTCTCTCCTTCCCTCCTTAAGCCCCTCACCGAAAGCACTGCTCAGACCGCCCCGACCAATCTGTATGAGAGCCCATGGAGTGCGGGAGCGCTGGAGTTGGCGCGGGCCAACAAGATTGACAGCTTCTGGCCCTGGCTCATCACCGGAATCTCGGCACCCGTCATGGCGCTCAAGCAGATCATCAACGTGGTGCAAATGGTGAAGGCCAGCAATTGGCTGGTCGAGGGTGACATGGCCAAGCGCAAGGAACAACTCCGTGGAAAGAAGCACTAGATTTCCACATGACGGATGACCACAAGCCAACCAGCTGACTGTGGATGAATTTCTTGGGTCTTTTGCCCGTCCTCTTCTTATTGTCGATATTTCCGCAGCACGTAATCTTGGGGATCCTGCTGTCGGCCCGATCCTTCTTTTTCTATTCTGCGCCCATTTTTGACCGTTTCATTATTCCTGTGCATGGCTCTGGTGCTTTGGTTCATCCTTTGGGACTGGAGGCTTCGTCCCTTTCTTTTCTTTTTTCTTTCGCTCTTCCTGAATTTCTTTGCAAGGGTGTCAATCAGGGGGAAATCGTGGATCTGTCGGTCTGCCTGCCAACCAGACCATCATGGACAGATATAAATGAATGGCCCTCAGCTTCGATCGTGTGATTACTAATCGTTTTTTTTCTTTTTTTTCCTTCTTTTCTTCTTTTTTATCTTTCTTCTCGTTTTCCTTCTCCCCTGTTCTCTTTCTTCCTGTCTATTTAGTTGTGTTCGCGTCTTATTCTTAACAATTTTTAATGGATTCAGTGTAGCTATGATTGTGGACAAGGCTCCTCTTGTGCAAAGCAACTCAATACTCGAGGTCATATCCTCATTGCATCTCCCTACTATCTACTTCGTAGACTCGACGATGACATGACTGTGCAGTTGTTTCCGTCCACTCGGAGCGTCGCCATCGGCGATGACTAAGAGCTGTCGGGGCGGTTAACGGCGGGCGCTTCCAGCGGCTCCGGTGTCGGCGCGGGGGGGCAGAGCAGAGTCCCCCCGCCATTCATCCAGCGTGCCATTTATAACGGAGCTGTCTCTCTCTCGCTTTTCTTAGCTTTCCCTTCCATATCCCCATACACTGAACCCCTCTCACAATGCCTGCTTACAACATTGTCGTTTTTGGTGGAGACCACTGCGGTCCTGAGGTAAGTAGCGATAGCACTTGACGTGATACCTATCGGAATGCTAATCGTTGACGTGCAGGTCACCGCGGAAGCTATCAAGGTGTGTAGGCTTCGCAGGGAGCTTCAATGGTATTGATCTGGCATATACTCATGTGTATAGGTTCTCCGAGTTGTGGAAAAGAAGCGTGATGTCACGTTCAATCTCCAGGATCACCTCCTGGGTGGTGTATGTGCCCATTGTATAGTCTGCACACCTAGAAAGGACAATTTATATTAACCTGTGCGATCTTAGGCTTCCATCGACGCTACCGGATCTCCCTTGACCGACGAAGCCCTGAACGCCGCCAAGAACGCCGATGCCGTCCTCCTGGGAGCCATTGGTGGCCCGGTACGTGGCACATATCCTCGAACCCTGCCGCTCCATCGAATACCAAACACCGTTACTAACAAAGTGTTAGAAATGGGGCACCGGTGCTGTCCGTCCTGAACAAGGAATCCTCAAGCTGCGCAAAGAAATGCAAACCTTCGGCAACCTGCGACCCTGCAACTTCGCCGCGCCCTCGCTGGTCGAGAGCTCGCCGCTCCGCGCCGACATCTGCCGCGGCGTCGACTTCAACATCATCCGCGAACTGACAGGCGGCATCTACTTCGGCGAGCGCAAGGAAGACGACGGCAGCGGCTTCGCGCTCGACACGGAGCCCTACTCTCGCGCCGAGATCGAGCGCATCATCCGCCTGGCCGCGCACCTGGCCCTGCAGCACGACCCGCCTCTCCCCGTGTGGAGCTTGGACAAGGCCAACGTCCTGGCCACCAGTCGACTGTGGCGCAAGGTCGTCACCGAGGTCATGGCCAACGAGTTCCCGCAGCTGAAGATCGAGCACCAGCTCATCGACTCCGCCGCTATGATCATGGTCAAGGATCCTCGGAAACTTAACGGTATCATCGTCACTAGCAACTTGTTCGGCGATATCATCTCCGATGAGGCGAGCGTTATCCCGGGCTCCCTTGGTCTGCTCCCTAGTGCTAGTGTCAGCGGTATTCCGGATGGCAAGAGCAAGGTGAATGGTATCTATGAGCCGATTCACGGTATGTCTCCCCCCTCCCCTTTTTTTCTTCTCTATTCTTCTTCCTTTTTTGTGCTTTTTTTTTTTGAACATGCGTCTATACTATGTGACCAAGATAACTAATAATCTAAACAGGCTCCGCCCCCGACATCGCCGGCAAGGGCATCGTCAACCCCGTCGCTGCTATCCTCTCCGTCTCCCTGATGTTCCAGTACTCGTTTGGTCTCCTGGCCGAGGCCCGCGCCATCGAGGCGGCCGTCAGCAACGTCATCGAGGCCGGTGTGCGAACGGGTGATATCGGCGGCAAGTCGACCACTAGCGAGGTCGGTGATGCTGTTGCTGCTGAGTTGGAGAAGATTCTGTAAATAGAATGACCGCAGGGGATTGGGGGAAAAGTATGATATCAAGGTGTTTATGAAATAGTTTTATAGCCAAGTTTATAATAGATTTGAACTTATTTTTATTCTTTTTCTTCTGGTGGGTGTTCGATCTTCTTCAGTCTCCTATGCTGGAAAAGGGTATGCAATGTTATGTGAAAGCTTTCGATAAGGATAATTAGGTTTATGATAATTGGATAAAGTCTAGTCGATGATCCTTAAGGATCATGGGTATCATTCTACAGAACCGAGAACTCCGAATATCAGCATCGCCCGGACAATCTGATGCTCCTTCCCTCCGTGTAGTCATATCATATCATATGCATATTCACGTCCATGTCCCAGTCCAGAACACAAAGCCTGCGAATGTTTCTCCTCCCAGGGCATGAAAGCATAATCAATAAGAGAACCGTATCAACGACAGTTTGAACGAGACCACCCGCGCGCACAGCATGCAGGCACCTCCTATCGAATCACTGGTTCTCCCATCCAATCCGGTGCCTCGAGCCCAACTACCTTCCCTCGATCCAGATCCCCAACTGCCTCGCGCACCTCCGCCCCCTCGTCATTTGTGCTCGCCCGCAATGACTTGCGCGCACTGTGCCTGCGCACTCGACCATCCGCCGACGCGGACGGCGCGTTCCCCATACGTCTACGCTCGTCGTCGCGCGCAAACACCTGGAACCCACGCACATGAGTATCCTTGCCATTCTGGTGGTTCTCGATCACGCGCATCTGAATGACCATGGCTTTGAGCACGTTGCCCGCGTACGGATCATCCTCATCGTCTTCCTCTTCGGCCGTCTCGTCGCCCTCGCCTTCGTCTTCGTCCTCGACGTAGTCGTTCCGGATTGTGCTAGATCCTTGCCTCGTATTGTTCTTCTTCTTCTCGCCCTTTCGCACGCGCCGTCTCCGCTTCTTGCGCACCCAGCCGCCATCCCGTCCGCCGACGCCTTCTAGCGGTACGTCGACCCAGCCGCACGGTCCTTCGCCTTCCCAGGTCGCGAACTCCACGACGTCGTTGCCGCCCATCCCGGCGAGGAAGGTCATCTTCGTGGGTGTGTAGCTCTCGTCCATCTCGCAGTCCAGGTACACGCGGATCTTGACCACCGCGACGAGCTTGAAGAAATGCAGCGTCAGCGTGTGTGGCTGCGGGCCGTCGGACTGCCAGTACTGGGTTGGCGAGGGGTTGCGGAGAGCGGCGACGCCGCAGCCCGGTTTGTGCGTCGAGACGGTCCACGAGGCGAGGGAGGATATTTCACGGAGGTTAGCCGGGAGGGGTGAGGGGGAGCGTTCTGTAATGCTTATAGTTAGTCTTACATCCGTTCACTATTGCTCTAGCCCAAAACCTCACCCAGGACTAGAACAAACCAATCCCAAAGGGAATACTGGGAGATGCAGGGAAAACGAACCTCGATCCTGCATCATCTCATCCTCATCAACATCCTCGTCCACAATCTCCTCTTCCTCCTCATCCTCGACCTCCTCCAACTCATCATCCACCATCCTCTCCATATCCTCATCTGACATTTCAATCTCGTTCCCCTCAGGATCCACCGTAATGCGACTCCGATCCGTAAACCCCCGTCGTCTCCCTAATCCTGATGGATGGTGATGGTCCGCGAATCTCGCCTCTTCCTCTTCCTCCTCCTCCTCATCATCCTCAACCTCCTCATACTCATCCACCTCAACTCCTCCTTCCCCAGATTCCTCATCGGAACCCTGCTCCTCCTCCTCATAGCCCTCTGTATACCCCATCCCCATTCCCATCCCCCTCGCCCTCCGTCTCTGCCCTAAACCACCTAGCCCCTGCGCCTCCCGCTGCGAATATTGCTGTGGATGCTGAGTTTGATACTGCTGTCCATACCTCTGCGGTCTCCCGTGCACGCCGCGCCCAAACAACGAAAAGATAGCCGCCTGCGCTGCTTGCGCCGGATGCACCGTATCCGCCGGCTCCAGGGGCCCCGAGGATGGATGAAGCTGCGGGATGGTGCGCGAAGGAGGAGTCTGGAACTGAGCGGCGCGAGAGCGCGACTGCGTGTTCGAGGCTGCCGCCGCGGCGTTGAGGAGGCGGGGGTCTGCTGCGGCGGCGGCTGTCGCTGGTTGAGGGCGAGGACGCGGAGGAGCTGTAGGGCGGGATCCTAGACCTGGTCCTTGGCTTGGAAGGGAAGGGGGCGTGGATGTTGAGGGTGTTTCTTGGGCGGGGTGCCGGCGGAGGAGGTGTGGGTAGGGTTGTTGTTGTTGTTGTTGCTGTTGCTGCTGGTGAGGATGGCGGGGCATTGTGGTTGGATTTTGTTTTGTCTTGTATCTTTGAGAATGGGGTGTATGCGGGGTTTGTTTGGAGGGGGGTTTATCGTCGGTTCATTTTGGTGGATTGCAGTTCAATGTAGTTGTTGGAGGGTCTTGGAGTTTCTGCTTGTCGCGTCGGAGCTCATTGTCGCCCGCGTTATCACGTGCAAGTCTTGTTACTTCTCCCCGTGATGTTCAGTGTATAACCCAGTTATTCAAACAGATAGAGTAGTATTAATTCTATTTTAGCCAGAGCACTTAATTCCGAGACTCATCGAGCTAATTATGGACATAATCTAAACTGTGCTTGAGGTGGCATGCTAGTAGATGCTTGCTTATGATACATAGCCCCAGAAAATAAACAGAATATCGACAGAAAACGAAACGAAAAAAATGAAAAAAGAAACCCCCAGAAATTAGAATAGACCTTTGCAGAGAAAATGTGGGAGAGCTATCCAGGCCTGTTCCACACAATCTTGTTGAAAGTCGTGTTCACAACTCCTTCCTGTATATGATAAACGGTATCATAAAAAAAGAACCTCCCACCTGTAATGACGCTTAGTCTTGGACGTCCACATATCCGAGCTTCTGGCCGACCTTGATGGTCTGGCCCTTTTCGATACTCCAGTTCCAGCCCTTCTCTCTCTTGCCTTCGTCCCATCCGGCATCGAAGGACTTCCGCGTGCCCATGGGCGCCTCGAACGCTAGGACAATGGTGCTACCGAGCTGGAATCCGCCCATCTCTTCACCTCGCTGCAGCGGGTGTCCACCCAGGGTCCTGCTGGCGTGAAGGTAGGTCGCCTCGACGAAACCGGGGTACTGCTCGCCTCGCTTAGCCGCAAGGGCGGCAGCCATATCGGCGGCCGTGTCGGTGGAAAGGCTATTGGTGCGCAACTCGGAGTCGAAGTTCACCTTGATCGAACCGACGTTAGTGGCACCGACAGGGGTGTAACTGAAGAATCCCCAACGCCAGCGTCCCAGCAGGACCACTCGCTCGTTGAGGGTGAAGAGACCCGGAAGATGGCGCTGCAGATACGGTGACACTGAGTATAGCTCGCCCGCAAAGTGTCGACGGGACTCGACGACCCAGGGGACGGGGGAGTGGAACCGATGGTAGTCGCCAGGGGCCAGGTAGATCACGACGTAGTAGAGAGCATTGTCCGAGGCCGGCTTCGGGGCATACCAAGGCGTGCCATCCCCAAGAGCGAGATCGGCTTTCACCTCGGCCTCCGCGGTGGCTTTGGACTCGGTGGATGCGTCCAGAGATGCTGACCGCTTCCTGGCACCGCCACCTTGATCACCGGCGAAAAGCGTTGGCAGCGTGTACGAGATGCCGTTCATTTGGGCAAATTCCTGGTCCGCCAGCATGTTGGCGGCGTCCTTCGGGGACTGCTCCTTTTGGTGGTCGGTAAACTTCTTCGCATGGTCAGCGTTCGACGGCGTGGCAGCACCCAACAGCGCGTCCAGGCTGTAGGTGACGCCCTTCACCTGCTCGACTTCGCCACGCTCGATGAGGCCAAACTGGAGGATGCGCCCGTCGGACGGCGAGAGCATGGCGTGCGGGTCAGGGTCCAGGGGCCGGACGCCGGGCTTCAGCTTGCGGTAGAAAAAGGCGGCCAAGTTCGGGTAAGTATGTAGATCGGGTTCGGCCACTTCGTCCAGGTTCACGCCGAAAGCCCAGGAATAGAGTTTGAAACCGGGCACACGAAGATAGTAGGGGAGTTCGATCTCATTGAAGCGACCCCAGAGACGAGAAATCGCCTTGAGCGGCAAAGTGGACATGATCTGGACCTGCCATGGTCCGCTGGGTCGGATTCGGTGTCGGGGAGGAGGCTTGCTGAATTCAAACGACTCCTCCTCGGCCTCTCTCTCACTCCGTTCACGCTCCGCCCGTTGATATTTGTAAAACTGCAGCAGACCAAGGAGACCGATGCCCAGGCCGACGGGGATCGGATACCACTCAACCTTGGTGTTACGCAGAGCAAAGCGAAGACGGGAGCCGAAGAAACCCCTTGGGCCGGGATTCTCCTGCTGCTGCTGGTTATGACATTGTTGCCATGATTTGGAGAAGTTCCTAGCACCGGTCTTACGCTGACCAGTCGTTCTCAGGGCCACCATGTCTAACACACCAGCCTTGGGAGAGGCAGCAAAGTTCCGGCGAAAAGGCACAGAACGAGCGGGGAGGCACAGGGCCATAATTATGGTCTACACCATGAACGACATCCAAGAGAGGGGAAATTCTCTGGGCCAATAGAACCAAATAAAAGGGCTCACTGGGCTGCGACCTCGAGAGGAGAAACTGATCGGCGGCGCAAGTCAAATTAAACAGAAAATGCGCGCTTTTGCATCATGTCACGAGGGTGCTTCACCGCCCGGCAGAATGCTGGTCTGGCTTCATCTCTCCTCCTCGTCACTTTCCCCTTCTGACCTGCGCATTCATGTGAAGAGACTGGTTTCTCTTGTCCTTGTTGTGGTCTGTGGGGTCTCACTTGCGCATACTGGGTCTATAATTTCCCGAGACAACAATCATTTCGGCCCTAGAGTCGTTTGTCTAGGACCCCTTCTTACAAACGCCATCCTCAACACTTGTTTGGACACGTCGCCATCAACTTCAACAGTTTATCACCGGAACTTTCCCTGACTGATTGCCTTCATTATCTACCGTGTCCAAATATATTTTCACTATCTTTACAATATCTTTACGTGAAGAACAACCCGACGATATTCAAGCCTAGAAACCTGCTATACTTGCGCGCCCCATACTCCTCCGCTCTAGCGCCTACCGAATGATGGCTTCCAGCTCTGTTGCTTCAGACGCTGCCAATCCTCCTACCGATCAGACAAGCAGCTCGCAGGATCTCTTATTGCATGTGCTCTGTCCGTCCCTACCGCCGCCTAACCGCTTCACCTTCAATGATCTTACTCCGTCCACCACCGTAGCTGGCCTGAAGGCCCGCATATCGCAATCGCTGCCCGGTCAGCCGTCCTCGGAGACACAGCGGCTCATATACCGCGGCAAACCTCTCGCGAGAGACAGTATACCCCTGGGAAGCATGTTGGACCTGGAAAATGTGAGCATCATCTTATCCTGTCCCTCGACAAGAAGAGCAGCCTGGTCTAACAAGAATGCGAACGTAGGGCCCCGAACATTCTATGCATCTTGTTCTTCCTCCGGCACCCTCACCAGCTGCCAATGACACAGCAACTTTGCCTTCAGCAACTGCTCCTCAACAACCCTCAAATACTCCGTCCTCTCTGTTTGCCAGCGGATCTGCGCCACCGAACAATGCGCAAGCTACATCATCGACGTTGAGGTTCCGGGGCCCGGGAACCCCCATGCCAAGTCATGAGGAAGCGCACCAGGCTGTGCGACAGAGCCTCGAGACAATCCGTCGACAGCTGGAACTGCAAGGTCAAAGGATATCCGCGCTACCTGAGCGTCAGGGAGGCACGGTAACAACATCTATACACCACAGTTTCGGAGCACCCGTGAGAAACCAGTCGCCGTTCCTTGGCATGCCGAACGCATCATCTTCCAACTTGGACAATGCTAGACTGCGTCTGCTGCAGCTCCAGCCTCAGGTCACTTACTTTGAGGACCAACTTGGCCGCGGGATCGCACCTCCGATCGATCAAATCATTCAATTGCGGACGCAATTACTCCAACTCCTCGACGAGCAGTATCGCAAACCTCAATCAGAACGAGATAGTTCCATCGAGTCCCTGCTCACCCGTGTCTTCAACATCTACACCCGGGCCGACCAGCTGCGCGTGATGCAGGCGACGTTGCCGTCGTCACTGCAACCCAACCCCACCAACATCTCCGCGGACCTTGAGTCTTCTCGCGTCCCTCGTTATCTTTTATCATCGCCAGATGGATACCAAGGGATCATCACGTCCCCAGGGACACCACAAAGCCTCCAGGCCACAATAGATGCTATCCGCGCCGCGCAAGCTTCTCATGCCGCATTTACGCCCAATCACGGACACCACCATCCCGCAGAGGCACACCCGAACCCTAATGCTGTTGTCATGGAAAACGCCGTCCGCCAGGCCGTCTTGAACCAGCGAGCCGGCGCCAACGACGTCCGGCTCGAAATCAGCCGAAACATCCGACGTCTCTGGCTTTTCACGCGCCTCTATTTCTTCTGCTACATGTTCAGCGAACCCTACACTTGGACTCGGGTCCTCTTCGTATCACTGGCCGTCCTCGCGTCCTTGCTTTCAGAAACCGACTACTCCCAACAACTCTACCGGATGCTCGTCGCCCCGGTCCAGCAGCACTTAGAAGGTCTGGTGCATTCTGCCCCTGGCACGGAACCCGCCGCGGGAACCAATAATGCAAACCAGCCCGCAGCAGCCGCCAGAGATGGCGGCCGTGCTGGCCTCGCCGCAGACCTTCGTCACAACCTCCGCAGAGTGGAACGCTCTCTGGCGCTGTTCATTGCCAGCTTAGTGCCCGGCGTCGGTGAACGTCACGTGGAAGTGCGCAATGCAGCCGAGGCAGCTCGGAATGCGGAGCGCACGCGGGAAGAAGAGGAACGTCGTCGACGGGAGGAACAAGCCGCCAACCCAGCGCAGGATCAGCAGCCGCAGCAGCAGCAGGAAAACGCCGAGCAAAGAACCGATGACTCTAGTGCTCGGGCTGAGCCTACCCAGCAGAGTATTACCACCGAACAATCTGCGACTGCTACTACATCGCAAGGAGATGAGAACAGGGCGGTGTAATCGGTCGATATTCTACTATCCTTTCTTTTTTTAACCTGCCTTTTACCGTGATATCATCTATTGGGCTATTATTGTACATAATTCTTGAAGTTTAGGGGTGAGCGATTGAGATTAGCATAGCACGTTTATGAAACCCATGGGGATATATTTTTCACTTTGGAGTGGATGCGTATATAAAAATATACATTTCCAAATATGTCTTGTATCTCTAGATTCTCATGCTCCGGCTCGAAGTCACCGCCCGATTCACTCAATGTATAGATCTGTGTATACCATCAAATCATCTCTATAGTTTCGTCGTCCCCGAAACCCCACCCTCATTCGACGCCGACGTATCCTGACTCGAAGTCGGCAATGCCGACTCAGGCGCCATAGGACCTGTGTCAAACGATTCATCGCCATCGAAATGCCTAGAAGGAATTTTTATCAGCCCTGTACCATATCCCTGACATCCTAAAGAAGGTCCAAAAAGCAAGTACATAAAACTTACCATCCTCTCTCCGCCCCTCCACTCAAGAAACTACAATCCCCATTCGCAACACAATCCCACCCGCCCCCAACGCCCCTTCCACCCTGCCAATCGGGTACTTTGACATCCTCACGAACGACCTGCGTCCCGGGCGCTAATGACCTCGTCGATAGTTCTCCACCATCACGACCACCAACCTCTCCCCTCCTGCGAACAAAAGTACTCAACCCCGTCGTAAACACATTAAAATCCTCCACCCCAGAATCATCAGGCATATTCCCCGTCAAGGCCCTACCCATGGCAATCAACGGCGCGGCATGCGAGCAGATAAGAAGGGCCTTGCTGGTCCTCTCCGCCGGGTCCTGGGAGGCTTCTAGGGTCGCGATCTCGGCGTCTGCGGCGGCGATTAGCGTCGAGAGGGTCGTGGCGACGCGGTCGTGTAGTTGGGCAATGGTTTCGCCGCGCGTGGAGGGGTGGAGGATTGGTTTGTAGGTCTGCGTGTGGGGTTCTGGTTCTGTGGGGGAGGGGGCTAGGATGGTAGGGAAGTGGGTTTGCAGCGTCGCTGGGGAGGCGGGGGATGGGTGGTGGAAGAAGGTGGTTGGGCCGAACCATTCTCTATTCATCATGTGTCAGCGTGGGTGTTGCTTTTCCTGTTTCATTTCCAATCTCTCATGTAGAAAGGGAGATGGGACGGGCACTCACCCAAGTCCATTCTCAATCCTAACATCAAACACCGCATCCTCATCAACCCTCCCCTCTTTTCCCTCTCCTTCCCCCCTACTCGTCTTTATCCGCTGGCCCTCCTTCAACGCCTCAACAGAAGGTTGAATAGTCTGAAGACACCGATAAAACGGACTCGAGTAGACGCGGAACGGCTTCGGGTGGAACGACGGACTGGACAGATGAGCCGCCAGCTCGTGCGATTGACGCACGCCGTGGGAGGTGAGAGTCGGGTCGGCTGGGTTGCCGGTTGGAGTGCGGAATTGGGAGATATAGGTCCCTGTTTTGTAGTCGATTGTCCAGTTCAGACGGTGCTGTTGTTGTTATTCCTCCGGGGTTTGGGTTAGTGGGTGATACTGCTATGTGTATATATCTGGAGTGGAGAGGGATGGGAGGAGAGAAGTACTTACGCCGTGGCGGGTGAGGTATATTGTGTCGAGGGGCATTTTGGGACCTTGGGTAGAGAGCGATGAGAAGGACTAGAATGTCTGGAGACAAGAGAATGGCCGGAAGTAAGTATAGAAGAAAGCCGGGCTTATCAATTGGGGATTGCGGGGAGAGGAGACATAAGGGGCAGAATCAGAGGCGGTCAGAAACACCCTCGGCCCAGGGTGACCGCAACCGATGACCTCCCTGCAGCAGAACTCTAGCAAAATCTGATTGATTTGGATGACTACAAAGATCCTACGATTGGAACAACAATTGTGATCAGAACTAGGTGACTTGATTTCGACTGAGCGAGATTCACTCAAAACTATCTATGACGTTTCTGCCAGGGGTAGTAAATCCTAGACTCGCTCGCCTAGACAGGGGTTCCCTTGAGAACATATCCTTGCCCATCTTGCAAAACCAAGGCTCATCCTAGCACCAATGCACGGGTATTGACATTAACTTTTTTTGGAGTTGGTTGTCTAGTAGAAGAAACCGAGGATCTTGCCGGCAACGTGCTTGCGGCGAGCCTCCTCGTGGTCCATGATACCGGCGGAGGTAGTCAGGACGACGAAACCGAATTGACGCGAGGGAAGGAGCTGGACAGCCCACTTCTCGAGGTCACGGAGCTGGACGGGGTAGCGGGGGTTGATGACACCGCACTTGTTGAGACGGCCGTTCAGCTGGATGACGATCTTGCCGGAACGGTGGTCGTCAACCTCCTCGAACTCGCCAATGTAGCCTGAAGAGAAGATTGAGAGTCAGTGAGATGTAGCGAAGATTTAAAAGTTGCCAAACATAAAAAAAAAAAAAGGCCCGGAAACATGTAAGATCTCCGCCATGCTTTGAAAAACATGACTTAATTTATCGGTTACTTAAAGGGCGGACGTCGTGGAGTGGGTTAAGATCGAAATCGCCGCCTAGTTATCAAACCGAGTGCTTTGCAGCGATACAAAAGAAAAGCATGGCAGAGATCAAACATGGTCTAGAAAAGAAAAGTAAAAAGTCATCACATACCGTGCTTCTGCATGACGCTCAGGAACTTGACGATAACCTTGGAGCTGGGGCGGACCAGAACCTGGCGCTTGCCAGCCTTCTCGGCATTGTTGATAGCGTTAAGCGTATCGTTGAGGACGGAAGTCTTGACCATTTTGACGTTTGGCTGATCGAGATTCTCAGATCAAAGTGTTTTTGAAATCACGAAATGAGGTATCTAAAAAAGAATTCTCGAACCCATTCCTCGAAATCCCCACCGAATCGAGTCGGCGGACAGCGAGGAATTCGGGGTTCCGGAAAAGTCAGCCACCAGTAGTCTTCGAGCGCAAAGAGTGCCCCTTTTTGAGTCCATCAAGGGTTCTTCAGCTCGTGCCGTGGGAGAGATGCGTATCACTCGGTCGCTTTCAGCCTGCCCGTCGAAAAACTTTTTTTTCAAGCCATCATTGCCAAACCGAAAGTCGCCCAAGTGATTGCTCTCCCCAGACTAGCTGAGAGACTGCGAAGGGGGTATAGAATGCATATAAAACATACCTCGAGGGTCGTACCGACAAGGCTGGTGAGAAGCGGATGGAGTGGACAGGAAGCAAAAGCTCGGCCGACGTGAAAAGTTGGTGAGGCTTCGGCAGATGTGCGCGCTTAGGGTTACCCGTCCCGTACCCTTATCGGGTCACATGCTGATTGAGATTGCCCCATGGCCTGAGGCATCACTACGCCGTGCGCTTAACCACATTCGGGCTCCCGAACGGTCTGCCTACGGACCGACCCAGCCAACGTTCTTGACCGGATTACTCGTATCTACTCTTTCCAATTTTATTATTCTTTCTATACAAGGTTGTGGATCACAGATGGGGTTATACGTGGTAGGATGGATCAGAAATTTCATGGCAGTGTTTCTTCAGAGGCATTACATGACTTCAGGGCATACATGAGTTTTGAAGGGATAAGAAAGGGCTATAACGATCTTTGTCTAATTAAAATGGACGTGAGTGGGCAAAAAAGAAATGGGCCGGTGCAATGACACAATAGGTGCTAGTAATAGTAGGGAGAAGAAATGAAACGAAAACGAATAGAAGGGGGAAAAGAAGAAAAAGAAAAGAAAATGTGCCAATGAAAATGTAACAGCATGCATCCGGGAGTCATAATGGGGAGATGGATCCCGCAGGCAAAGTATGCCCACGAGGTCGAAAGAGGGGGTGTAAGGGTAAATGAGGGGGTTAAGGGGAGGGGGGAGGGTTGTGTTGGAAGGGGGAAAACGGGGAGAATGGAAGGGGGAGCAAGGGGAACAGGCATGGCAGTAAGTGGCGTGAAGATTGAGGCGTCCAAGTCGTACAAAGAGAGGACGAGTAACCAGTCTTGTGACGCTAAAAACCGCGCAGGCTTGGTTGGCTCGAAAATTGGCAGCGACCAAACAGTGGCATAACGCTGAGGTTTCCCACCTAGGGTACTGATTTCACTCCAAAACAATGGGGTAGGGTCTCAGAAGTCACGGCGCCTCTTCCCTGGGTGCACCAACGAAAAAGGACCGGTGCCTGGGGTCCAAGGGGCGGTGTGATCTCGTGAGGAGAGATCGATGACTGGTCAGCTAATGACTGTTCACTTAAGCCATAGAAGCCGCCGACAGGCCCACTTGGCGCTTGACCTGCTCACGAGTCCACCGGGCAGTTTCGAGGGTACGCGGACCGAAATCCTTGTTCCTTCTGGTCTCGGTGACAAGGCCGTTGATCCAGTCGTTGCGGAAGAAAGCGGCGAATTCACCGTTGGGGAATGCATCGGCAAGATCACTGGAGAAGATATTAGCAAGACCAAACTTGAAGACCGATGACTCTCGGATAGGAAACATACCCAATGACACCCATAGACGCTCTCATCAAGCCTTCACTACGACCGGAATCTTGAGAGATCAAGTGGAGTAGCTGGAAGATGGTCTCGACGTAAGGCTGGAGTTGAGAAACTGTAATTGTGTTAGCACATGTGCGAGGCAATATTTCTGTTAACCTCTTACCTTCAGCGGTGCCCTTGTAGGAGAGCAAGATACCGCCCCAAGCATCCATAATGCCCTCACGGAGGGAGACAACATAGTCAAGCATCTCGATGTTGACATCAGGGCTGGTAGTCACTTGCGAAGCTTGGTTAAGGACCTGTGCAACGGTAGGCAGATATTTGGTGAAGTTGGTTCCAATTGCCTGGGCAATGTCGCCAAAAGTCTCCAGGATGGCAGGCTTCAGCTGGTTGGTGGAAGTCTGCAGCGAAGATTAGTAAATATTCATTCCGCTCCGGTAGTAATGGTCATAAGACTTACGCTCAGGTTCTCAAGCAGGTAGTTCATGAAAGTGTCGCAGAATGGCTGAACCTTGTCGTTCAGAGCACGAGCAATGTCGCTAACCAGGCCAATGGCCATGGCGCAAAGGGCGGGCTCCTCCTTGTTGCCGAGGGCGTTGTAGAGGAACGGCGCGAACGACTCCATGTATTTGACGAAATCGTCTTCCAAAGCACTGGCAAGAGCACCCACCGTGGCGAAGACAACGTCGGGCACGCTGGACTTGGGAGGAACGGTGTTCAGGACCTGAATCGCCACGGTCATGATGTGATCGGCCTGGGGCTTGATTTCGGTCTCAAGACGCTGGACAATAGCCTGGTATTTGTTAGCTAAAGGATCACGGTTTCTCGTCAAATGCAATTCTTACCAGAAGGACGCTGGTTAAGCTAGTCTGCATCTCCTCCATAGTAATGCGATCCTCAACGCTGACAACCTGTTGTTGCATAGAAACGGTGTGCTGCAGTCTCTGAATGATGACATCGGAGAGGTTGGCAACCATGGGAAGGCTGTCATTGGCAGCATTGCCGACAAAGGAGTTCAAAACTTCGTATCCAGCGGTGCGGAGTTGGTTGTCTGCGTCTTGCCTGCTTTATATTAGATATGGCTGCAATGAGGAAAAAAAAAAGAGAGAGAGAGATCCCTCTGGATGTAAAGAGATTGGGCTGGGTGAATGGGAATCAAGTCTCAACTTACCGCTCGGTCAAGGTAAGAAGCGATTTAACGCTTTCCTGGAAATGCTTCGACAGAGGGTTCGTCTGGGCGCCGAGGTCACCGGCAAATCGATCGGCGACGTTCATCAAAGCCCAGCAGCAAGAGCTGGCGATCTTGGGGGTACTGGCGAGGCCGTTGAAGAGGCACGAAATAAGGGGTTGTAAATGCACGTCAGGGTCTAGAGTCTCAGAGCAAAAGTCGCAAACGCGACCAAGGGCATAGGCTGCCGAATCGCGGACCTGGATAGAGCTGTCCTCCATCATGCCAACGAGGACGCCCAGGGCCTGCTTAATAAGGGGTTCGAGGATCTTGGGGTCGGGACCATCCATGATGGCGCCAAAGGCAGCCACGGCGGCATCCCGATGCCGCCAGTCTTCGTGGCGAATGTTCTGTTCAACGAATTCGAGCACGGGTGCGATGACATCGCCTTGGATGCACTGAGCGTAGAGCTGCAGGGCCTGGTAAGCAGCGCGAGCAACGTTGTACTCGTCGTCCGTAGAGTCTTCGTCCTGTTTGCACATAGCCTGAAGGATGACGGGAACGACCTCGCGGCAAGCCACGCGAGCAAAACCAAAGAAGGGGCGCATCTCAGCAATACCCTCATCCTGGGCCTGTAATTCGAAGCACATATAGTCAGCAACATAAATAGTCATGAGGGAATTCGAGAGTGGGCAAACAAACCGCAGCGTTGTCGTCTTCGATAGCAATTTCCTCCTCACAAACGGTGCACCAGAATTCGATAGCAAGCTTAGCAACGTCTTCCTCTTCACTCTTCATGCCCATGACGCTCAGTCCGAAGAGAGCCTTCTCCATGTAGAAGCGCATCTTCTCGTAGTACAGTCCCATGATACGGTTCAAGCAGCCGAATGCGCCCGCCTGGATGCGGAGATCCTCAGCCTGCGTAGCCTCGCAAACAACCTGCATGATGTAATTCCGCTCGCCTTCATTGTCCATGTTCACGCGCACAAAATCCACGGAATCACTGAGCGCCTTGATGGCGGCATAGCGGATGTCCAAATTAGTCTCTTCGCGGCGGGCGCCCTGGACCACGGCGGTCAAGATGGCGTTGGAGTGGGCGGCCAAGCTCTCCCGAAGCTCGATGTCCTGGGACTCGCAGATGAAACCGATCGTGACCAGCGAGGCCTGCTTCAGTTGGTCAGAGCCGCTAGCGACGTTCTGAACCAGGATGTTCATGAGTTCCGGCCATTGGTTCTGAGGCAGTTCGATGGCGGCGATCGAGACGATAAACTGAGCGGCGGACTGGCCAGCCCGGCCATCTTTCGATTCAAGTGTCTTCAACGCAAGGTCCTTGATCTGGCGCTTGATATCGGGGTTGATCTGGTTGATCCATTTGTTCTGCACCTCACGTAGTCGAGCAAGATCTCTAAATGTGAAAGAGTTTTTCAACGCAAGACCGGCGGCCGTTCTAATGTGGGATGCAGTGCTTTCGTTTGCCAGTTCCTGGCCGAGAGCAACGAGATATTGAGCCTAAAAAGAGCAAAAAACCAGTCAATGATTAGCATGTCGCATTTCCGGCGTCCTGCAAGGAGGCGCATGAGTTGAAGCAGAGGGGGATGTGAGAACATACGAAGTCAACCTCCGCCGCATGGAGGAGCTGCTGCTCAGCGTTGGCACGTGCCGTCGCATCTGTAAATCACAACAAAAACATCCTGTTAGCGATCCGATCGATACGAATAGCTATATTACAAGCAACAAGGAACAAGGAGGGGCCATCGCAGTACCTGGCGACAAAGTGCTCTCCAACACCTGGGTGACGTTCATTTTGCCTGAAGCGGAAATCCGTCCACTGTCACTAGCGAAATGACGGGCGAAAAAGTGAAAAAGAAAAAGACAGGGAAAAGAAAAAGAGCAGCTCGGGCGTAATTAAAACCGAGCAAGCAGATGATAATGAAGAAGTCCCCCACCCAAAAAAAAGAGAGTCAGTGTGGGATTATTTTGAGGTGTTGAGACCGAAGGTTGTTTTTGTGGATATATGACGAGGCATGCACCAGGTCTTTTCCGGGGGTAGCACAAGAGGGAGAAATAGGCGGCGGTGGTGCACGCCCGAGCAAGGAGAACAAGGAGAAAATTAAGCCCAGAGTCTGGCGTCCAGAGAAGCGGAGGGAGGGGGGGGAAGGCGAAGGTCGAGTCTGCTGCGATCGCAGGATTTAGAGCAGAGATCGAAAAGGAAGAATCCAGACGGAGGGGGGGGAAGTGCAGGGAAGGGAAGGAAGAAGAAAGGGAAGAAGAGAGAAAGAAAAGCAAAGGCAATAATACCGTCAGGGCGATTCCTTCACAGCAGAACGAAGAATGAGACCGAACGCATCGCCGCCTGAGGCACCACCTCTGCCGGCGGAGCCGTGCCCGTTTCTGGTCGCTGATTGGTCTACAGCATCACGATTAGTCACGCATCACGTGAAGTCACCGGGTCAGGCCGGCCTAAAATAGAAGGGTGAACGCATCGACCAGCAAGCAAATAATCGCAGGATCAATCACGCCCAGCAGATCGACCGGGTTTTTTTATCTATCATATTGACTAGGGAAGTACCGCTGGAAGCGAATCCGGGATGGCGTCCACCTACGGTGTACATGCAGCATCTGGTAGCTCCTACGCAATACACCGTACACCGAGTGGATCATCCTCCACACACCTCAGGCAGGCTCAGGCAGACTCAGGCATCCAGGCAGCCCCCCTCCCGTCGTATTTGTGACGCCCGTCATTACGGCATGTTTTGCCCCTCTTTGCCCGTTGCCCCCCGTCCGCTTCTGCTTGTTTTGATTTTGCTGCTTGAAGAAGCTGTCCACCGCCCACTTTCTGTGGCCCCGGTGACCAGGGCGTCAACCCCATCGCACAATCAATTATTTGCCCCCCCTTTGGGCCCCAGAATCCGCTGCTGCGTTTCAAAGCTTTCCGTTGCCCTAAGTTGTCTATGGTCCAAATAAATAAACAAAGCGCAATGTGAAAATTCCCATGAAGAAAGGCTACCTAGCGTAGACTAATGCGGTAAACTCAATCGAATATCGTACCGTCATTAATGTAACTTAATGCACCTCGCGAGTCATGATTACCTAATACACTCGGTCTCCAGTGGCAAATCAACCTGCAGACACCGGGAAACCAGGGCTCAAACCAAAGCTGACGATCATTGCCGTAGGCCGATCTCTGTTTCAAAGCCCTTTCGCCGACAATGCAAATATGAAACAAAGGGAGACGCGGTACGGAGGACTAGATGTTTGGCATTCCCGCCACCGCCACGGAGTCTGGAATCGCTGTGTGCTGGCCGACTATGGCAGAGACAGGCAGTTTCAATCACTTCCAGCCTCGCCGTCCTCGTCTTCTTCCTCATCGATCATTTCGGCGTCCAGGTCTAGGACCTCATATCGTAAACCGTCATTGTACAGCACGCAGACGGCCCGTCTACCGGTCCGTCCATTGGTGTCGATTCTGCTAGGTTTGGCCTTGGGCCCGGACACGGAAAACGCATGTTTAACGAGGTCGGCCGAAGGAGATTCCAGAGAAACGAGGTCCAGTGCTATCGTACTTCCGGTAGGCTGAGGAGAGAGCCGTTGTCCGTGGTATTCGTGGAACTCGATGAAAAGAGGCGATGCTGAAATAGAAGCCGCGTCTGCTGTTCCCGGCGGTATGGGCTGGAAAGCGAAATTCAGAAGAGAAGAATATCCTCCTGTAGGGAAGCATTAGCAGACACTCATAGCCCGGACAGCACTAGGAGAATGGTAGGTGTAGCATACGACTGTCCGCCCAAAGGAGCATGAGCGTGTTATCCTCCACGAACTCGACCTGTCGGATCTGGCCCTCTTGCAGGTCGATGGTTCCTATCGAAATGTTGCGTGTAGAACTGACCCCATTTGCAGAATCAAGGACCAGGCGGTACATATACACTTAGGCACGGTCAATAAGTATTCTTCGGTGAATGTCTTCGGAAGGGTGCTGTCACTCACTGAGGTGCTTGGACTTGATTGATCTGGTTGCCACATAAATCACACATAGACTCTGGTTGTCGATATCCTTGAAGAGTAGTGAGCGACGGTGTTCAATACACAAGGGCGATTTCCCTACCTCGTAGCGCATTGTAATGTCAATGACATTCTGATCGCAATCGGGATCAAGAGAAAGGGGCGATCGATGAAGAATTCCCCTGCGTTGCGTCAACGCAATTTGTCCAAAGACCTTGTCGAATTGCAGCTTTAGGCGTTTTGTCAGGTCATTGATTTTGGGCAGCTTCGCCGCGTCAACGTCTCCAGGGTTCTGATTCTGCTGCTCAAGTAGCTTCTTGAACGTGTCGTAAAAAGACCGGTCATGACCCGTTGGTGCCCATTTATCGGAGGCGGAAGACGTCGGTCTCGGCATCCCCATCATCGGCAGCTGCTGGATATAATGGCGGAGTGTGCTCTTGGTGAGAGCTCCTCTGATGTATTTGAGGGTTTGTGGATATTCGATCATGTCGGTCTTTTCCATCAGTTCTTCAAGCGTTTGTGACATAGGCTCGGCGGCCTGCATGTCTATCTCATGACGAAGCCACTTGGAGAAGGACTCAAATTGGCACATTTCATCATTGCTGTGTATCAGAATATGGTGAGATAGTAATTGAAGACAGTCCATTGTCTCCACAATCGCGTTCAGATCAGACGTCTCCAGACCCAGAACTTCGCTCAGTTTGTGGAATTTTGAAAGCCCAATAAGTCGACTGAGCAGCACTTGGCATCGTTCTAATGCCGGAAGAAGGCATTCGTGTATCAAGCGTCGCACATTCTCGTAGCCGCCTGCGACGGCTTTCTCCCACCGTTTATGTCCCTGTGAGATCCGGTTAATATGAAAAGACTATCACGATCAACAGCCTAAGGTGAAATGGAATGCGTACTCGTTCTCCAACAATATCGACTAAGAATTCCTTGAGAGGCGCAAAGCAGTCCCCGGTTACCACAAGATGATAAGCAGCTGTGACAAAATCGCAATGGCACTTTTCCTGCAGATCTTCGTTGACGCTTCGCATGTATCGTGCTGGCAGCTCTTGGGCATTTTTCCACTCGAGCTCTATTTGCCTCTGAACTTGGGCAATATAGCGAAGCAAATTTTGAAGCTGTGTCGTTTTGTACGCTAAAAGGGAGAGATATCTCCCAGATCGTGTAATGAACCGAAGATCCAAAGTAAGTAAGTGCAAAGAGCTCGAGGCACCATCTGCGGGCGGAGTCGAAGCTAACAGTGCATGTGTCGAACACAACGGATGCGATGCATGTTCGAAGATTTGGCACGAGGTCGAATTCTCAACAGACGCACCAATCTCAAAGGAGCCGATTTCAAAGCAATCAAAGATACGCAAATGAACGGTGCCATTATCGGACCCGGCAAGCAGGACATCAACCGCGTCACTGGTATTTTTAGCAGCGGAGTGGAACATGGCATCGAGAGATGATCTAGAGCTGAAAACATCGTCACTGTAACCACAAATCAGAAATCGTCAACTGGTAAGCCAGCATCACGAATATCACTTACTCGCCACCCGTAGCTGGTAGAGTACTGAGCTTTGGTAGTGAAGTTTCAATGTCCAGCAATGCAAGCTCCCTTGGCAAGTCCGCTCTCAGCACGGCAGCCGCCTTTGAGGGATGGACATTCGGAGCGAGCAGATCCTCAATGGTGATATGCCCAGCGGCCTCTTGTAGGTTCCTCTGTGCTGATTTACTATCGGTAAAGTTCACTCCCCATCCTAGGCAGGTGACCTTCATAGGCTGAGGGGAATCCCCGGGGGCTTGATATGCAGGGTAGTGATGGACAGTTTTACCACTGTAAGAGCTGATAACGCGAATGGTATTATCCGCGCACGCAACAGCAAGCAAGTACCCTAAATCCAAGTCAATGCCATCCCTCAATAGGTATGTTTAGATAGACCGTTCCAGAAAGAACCGGCGAACGCCCAATTGACGAAACGCAGCAACATACCATTGTTTTTCCACGTCAAGGCCCGAATCTCACCACGGCCATCATCTTCATCCAAATACGGATCCCCTTTAAATGAGCCCCCCAAGACCTTTTGCCCATTGAGACGGAAAACACTTAATTCGTCGTCTTCAGTCACCAGGGCAATGAGGTCCATCGTGGGACAGTAGGTCAATGTGCCTGGCTTGCATTTTGCGGGCAATAACTTCTCCCCGACAGGAGGGAGCTGCAGCTCAGGGCGCAGAGCTTGAGGCTGAGAACCATCTTCAGCCATGTCTTACAGCTCGTCTTTAGTCCATTCTTTGCTGATTAGATGGAGATGGTGGACATGGGTAATTTACCTGGGCTGTGTTCCTCACTTCGTAGTCTGGGCCCAAGAGGGAATGATGGGGATGGTCGGGATTCTTGGCGCGCGGGTTGTTTGTGGCCGTGTTTGTCCCCGATGTGAGTCCTCAACAATCAGGCCCGCAACTTGGTCTTGGTCTGTTACCACCACCCACTCACCCAAGAAGCTCTGGAAAGCAACGGTTTAGATGACCAATTTAATCGAATAGATCCCAACGATTGTCTTAAATGATTTGCAGAAACAACAGATAAGGAAAAAACAGAAATATTGAAGACTTGAGACGTTAATTTCATTTTCATTTCTAAGCTACATCGTCGATGTCTATCGGCATAATAAATACTATTTGTAAATGGCAGCCAGCACATTGTCCAGCAAAAATCTTAGACCTCCCCCGTACTTCCAGACTGAATCATGTTCTTCAAATAACTCAGTTCATCAATCATTTCTTGCATTGTTGCAGACTGGCTGGCAACGGTCGCTTGCCTGGAGCCGCGTCGACTGTTCTCAGCCGTAGCAGGGCGTCCATCGATCATTGAAAACATGTCAGTTTTCACCGAGTCAGGGAAGTTGACCGTGCCGGCCTCGGGGCTTTTAGCAATCCCTAGAGCTTCGACCGGGTCCATTCCACCAAAAAAGGCGGCATGTCGTTTGGGATTGGTTTCCACATGATCATCGTCGTGAATGCACAGACCAGGAACATCAAGGTCGGATGGAGACAAGGTGATGGTCAGACGAGGTGGAGGCAGATCGAAGCGGGGAGAATCGCCACCTAGGGTGGTAGGTGAGGGCTTGGAAGCCACGGTCAAGTGGGGAGTGTCTGGATCGCTGGTTTCGTTGACCGTGCAGTGATCGACGAGGTCCGGAACTTCCAGTCGGTCAATAATAGAGGGCGTTTGAGAGTCATTATTGAATGTTAAAGAAGATGTCATTGACTCGGGAGAGACCAATTCAGTGTCCGTACTCCATTCAGAAAACCGGCTTTGTTCGTACGGGGAGTCAAGGGAATCCTCCGTTGCACTGAAATCCGAGAAGTGACTTCCGAAATTCTCGGTATCTAGTGTCCTTTCCCGGTCATCAAGGTCGCGCAATGCCTCATCCATGACTGACGACGGTGTATTGGGTAGCGTTGGGAGCCTCTTTTCCTTGAATGTGAACGGAGTAGGTGTTGTAGCGTCGAGTTCCGCTGGCATTGCGACGGTCGCAGTCCCTAGATAAGGGCAGGAGCCCATAGAAGTCCCCCGGGCGGTACGAGAATGTCTTCTGGGGCTGCGTTGGCTGCGAGGAGTCGCGGATCCCGGATTCGTTTGTAGAGTGAGAGGGTTTCTGCGCGGTGTTTGCTCGTTGTATGTAGGGTTCATGGCGCGCCGTTCTTGAATTGAGAAGGGCGCGGCGTCATGAGATTCAGCCGGAGCAGGGACCCAGGGGTCGTTTGCCATGCAGTGACGAGATTTTTCGGTTTCATACGTGGGCTGCTTCCAGCCTCCACGCGAACGAGGTCTACACAAGTCCTCATAGCCTTCACTATGCGACGAAGCATTTCCACGAGCCCCAAAGCCGGGCATATTCGTGCTTTGTTCAGTGGGGACGCTTAACTCGGGCGAGGAGGCATTCCAATGTCGGAACGCAGCTCGCAGACCTCGAGATCTCGGAGGAGACACAGATCGGGCAGCTTTGCAATTTGGTTTTCGAGCATTGGACGTGGCACTCCCGGGCTGAGAGGATGTCTTGTGGGTAACAATACCCAGAGGGGAGGCGTTGAAAGACCAAGCGGGAGTCGGTTGCTGTAAAAGTGGAGGTGACGTCCGAAGGCGAGGAAGTTTGGGTTTGGGAGGGCGCCGAGGATTCATATACTTATCCTCAGGGTTCATAGTTCGCTGATCGGTCTTATTGGAGCTACAACTTCTCTCACGCGTGTGAGTCAGAATTGTGTCCGGCAGGATGATAGGAACGTGAAGGACATTGACCGGTTGGCCGGGAAGGAAAGGACATTGCGATGTCACAGGCTCTGCCTCGTTGTAATATTCCACGTCGTCATCGAGCAAGTACTGTTCTCAGTTAGAAACAGGATGACACAGGTCGGACAGAGGTTACGAACATAATACCAGTAGGTGCCACCCATTTTGAGACCGCCGGAGCGTGCGGGGCCGATGTTAGTTGGAGATCCATCGCATATGATATCGGTGAATGTGTGGCAACCCCTCCAGTGGCCTGAGCCGATGCGTCTGTCCCTCTCCATGTAATAGGGCTTGGAGAAATTATCCCATGAGCCTAAGAGCTTGACGGATTTGATATGAGGGCTGAGCACACTGAAGATAAAAGAACATCAGTAAACATATTGGGGCCAATTGGAAGCATGCGACTCACAGCAGAAACGTCATTAGAGTGGTCGAAGACATGATGGCACCGTGATGTATTGTCTCGCGGTTGAATAATTTGAACAGTATTAAGATATGAATAAGACAAGATTTCTGGCACTAACACGTAGCAGCCAAGGAAGACTTGATAATAAGGAAACTCGAATGTGGTGGCCAAAGCTGTGGCTATATAGTAGAAGGTAAGGAGCGGGAGTAAGGAACGTTGCCCAAGAACCAGCCTGGACAGAAATAGATCTTTGGGATATTAGGGAGCGCCTGGGAGCCTCAGAGCCTCGTCGAGTATTCTTCAACGAGTACGGACAAAAGACAAAGAGTCAACGGCTATGCGTGGCGGCAAGAAGAGTCGGGAGATATAACGGATTTTGTGGCCGGGAGACTCGAGCTAATCACAGATCCATAACACGTCGGAAAGAATCTGAGACCAACAGTCGCCGGGACTCCTGGAGATCAGTGATTCAGTAGACGCAGCGGCACAGAGGTTAAATTTGGATATCCCCGAGTCGACGATGCTAAGAAAGACTGAGAGCCAATGAGGCGGCGCGATAGCAGGTCAGAAGCGCTGACAAGGCGGATAGACGGGGTCGAGAACAATGGTAAGACAAGTGGAGGAACCTCAGCGCTTGCTGCAGCTGTTGGACGTTTCGAGATGGGCCTCTTATATGATTGCACACGTGGGATAGGCTTGGGCGCGAAGGAGTTTGGAGTGAGCAGCGCAGTAAGAGGGAGGAGAAGAATAAAGTTCGGAGAGATTGAAAACTCGCTATGTCAGTGTCACTGCGAGAGAAGGAATTTATTAAAATCCAAACGGATCGAGGGAAGGAAAAGAAAATTAAATTAAATAAAATAGAGAAAATAAAATAAAATAAGAAGCGTTAGAATCAATGACGGTTGATCAATTGAATTGATAGACAACCCCAGCAGCGCGCTTAGAAGAAATCCACAGGGAAATGCAATCACCACGTCACGACGGGGAGCAGGTTATCCCTGCAGGTCAGGGAAGAAGGTCGGAGTTTCATCGCATCGGCCGGCACTAGTGGGCAAAAAAAGAGCGAAGACGCGATCCGATCCAAGCATGGTTCCTAGGAACCAGGAGATTTGATCAGCCATTGAGCGGAGCCGGAGCTGAGGAAGAGCTGATCGTTCCTGGCGAACCAAAGTAGTCGGCGGGACTAATGTACCGCAGTGGAGTCCGAATGAGAAAAAAAAAAAGTTGATGGATCAGAATCACAGCCAGCCATGCAGGTTTTGCAGCCAATCCGAGGGTTTGGAGACCATTCGGCGACGCCGTTGCTGGGTGGAAATTGCCTGCTGCCAGGATAATAAACAATCTTCCCAGGTGATCTCAGTGCCTTCAACCTTGCTCTCTCGTTCAGAATCAGAATCTCCGGCCTCGTGTCGACATGCAGCGGACATCAAGAAAGACGATCTCGGGCTAATTAAGATAAACGAGGAACCGGCAAAACACTATTAGAACCTGTGGCCATATTTAGTTAGTGGGTTTCCATCGTGCGAGCGAACATCTCCGTCGTGATGTGGAATTTAGAAGAATTAAAATCCCCGCCGATCCCACCAGAGTTTCCTACTCTGGAATAGGGACCTCCTGCCACGTGAGGGACACGTGCCGGTGACTCGCCATTGCACTTTTCTCAGGCATCGAGAATTCCTCTGTACTCCGTCCCTCGAAAGCGATTGTTTCATCATCCACGTCTCCTCGAGTCCAGACTGTCCGAAGTCCAGAGTTCAAACACTGCATGGATGGCAGCCAGCCAGCCAGCCAGCCATGATTTGTCAATCTTCCATGTCGTTCCACCCCTAGCGGTCCAATATCACACGGGGCTAGTACGACCCCACGGACCAAGGCGCGTCTACGGAGTATAGACCAGTCAGCTAACTAATTGCGACGAAATTACTCCATAGGGGGGTATGGGCAAATCATCGCTGCCATCACCACCACACGTCAATTAATCCTAGCATCTCTTTACTGCGGCTGACACATTTGCCTGGCGCTGCTGGTCTGCCGGGCAACCACAGCAAATGGTCGCCGATCGAGGTCCTTGACAGGAGGCTTTTTACTCCGTAGTGTTCACAGTTTTACTCACACCCGGTACGCCGGTCAAGGTTTGGTTGGATGGTTGCTTTTGGTCGTTAGCGCCAGGATTTTCCCTTCCAATCCCTTGGTTCCTGGCCTTCCTAGTTTCGCTCTCCTTTTCCCGACTTGTCGATCGGTAAAATAAACCTCGGTCACTGACCTGGCGGTGAACACAACTTCAGGGGATGCGATAACGATGTCTTCCATGATTTCACCGCGATGGGTGCTACTCGATAAGGCTACAAAAATCAGGGGGCGGAATGACAGAAAAAAGCTGGGTTGAAGGGAATCCGACTAGTCAACCGTCGCTATATTAATGAGCAAATCAAACGCGTCACATCCCTGCCGAATCCCTGTCCGGAACCCTCGGCGGCAACCACGGCGCCTGCTGCGACAAGACTAGTTTGGCCTGCAACAGCCCTGAGCGTCGCCATTAATCTTAAATATCAAAACGCCATCTTGCCTCGACTCCAGACACCTGGGCTTCGCACGCCATATTGCCTCCAATTGAAACTGGTCCCGAAAAACGACACCTGAGACCAACTCCGAAACACCTTCAGGAGATGACAGAAAAGACACAATGCAAAAATAGAAACTGTCAAGCCAAACGGGGAAAGGAGTTCACCGAACGTTGTCGGATTTGTCGTACTTTCGATTCACGGCGCCGAGGACGCATTTCAGAATCCCTTCCGCACTCAGGGTCTGGCCAGACTTGCCCTTCCAGGGGACTGTGTCGACGATGTCACGGAGGTGCTCCTGCTGCGCTCTCTTGCCCAATTCATCGTCCAACTCCTGCAGATAAGCGCGGGCTGCGGTGTCGTTCCCGATTTGGAAGAACTGGACGCCGACCTGCCACGGCACCGCCCGACAGTCGTCGAGCCGCTTGGCAACGTCCACCAGGATACTCTCCGCATCGTCAGTAAACGCCCCATCTGTGATTGCGATGATATTGAGCGGCTTCACCGGCTCTGCAGAGGCACCTGGACCGTAATATCCTTCCATCATCTCGACACGGCACATATAAGGGCGCAGAATATCGTGCAACCGCTTTCCAAAGGGCGTCGGACCCCACGGCTCAACGCAGTTAAAGATCTCACGCACGTCGTCAGCAGTGGTTATATTGAGGTATGCACCGCCAGTGGCCCTCGTCGCCTCGCGACGGTGATTCAAAAAGTAAACGTCGATGCCATCCTGGTCGTAGCGCGTACAGATGGGTGCGATGGCGGCGATAGCATCTTCGGCCTCCTTCCAGCGGCGCCCACGCATACTGCTACTGTCATCCACCACGAATATGGTATCGAACTCTCCCAGGAACGAATAGGCCGAGTCGTCAGGTCGCCATGCCGCTGCTGCCTTTCCCGAGGGTTGAGGCATGGTGTGCGACTCATACGGTGGAGGGGCCCAGAGATCGGGGGTAACGCTCGCTATCGGTCCAGAAATCCCTCGATTTCGGGTTTCGGGTTGATTGCCTCGAGTGGATGCGAATCCGGTAGATTTCGAGTGACGATTGCCCATGACGAGTTGTCTGTCGATGAAATGGATAGTTTGAAGTGAGGTCGTAGATGGTTACCCGTAGACAGCAAGTCGTCGCTTGGTTGGGTTGTCGAACTATGAGACAATCAATACGTAGTCACTACTGTCTTAGGTTGTTTGCAGGATAACCCAAAACAGGCAGGTAGGCAGGAAGGCAGGCAGACAGAAAGATAGAAAGACCGATAAACAACAAACCACCTTCCTTAAATAAAAGCAGAAGGATCAAGCAAGAGGAAGAAGTCGAACAGAAAAAAGTATGATGCAACAGTGACAAAGACGAGATTAATTCCAAGCCACCTATATCCCCGGAACATGCCGTGGCCTGACATATATACTTCATGACATACGGGCAAACGGCATTCACTAATCCAAGGCAGAAACAAGGCATACATATCCGATCACTCGGAGGATTAAATCTACCAACTTACTACCTAGTTAGTTAATTAGATCTTGACTCTAAGCTAAGTGAAAACTTACTCTTAGAGATTCAAGAATGTAAGCCCACAGCCCTACATCGATTGACTCATACACCCGTACATGCATAAGGCTGATTTAGTACGGAGTATTATACCCAACCCAGTCGTTTTATTCACCTAAACCAAGTACAGGTGGGTAAGTACATACCTTAGTATGCAGTATCTAGACCCCAGGCAGACTACGGTAAATAAGAACCCCCCCCCCCTGCAAGATCCCACGAGCAAACGGAAAAGCATGGAGAACCCCTACCTTACCTGCCTCCTACACAGCCACAATAAAAAAGCTCTCATTACCTTATGGACACCATTATTGAACAGCGGAACGGAATGCCGTCCCGGGACGCTCAACCCGATAGGTAAGGCTGCGCCGCACCGGGCGACTAGCCAGGCGCAGCAGTAAACGAGCGGAACTTTCTCGGTTGTGCGCTTCCTTTGCCCTGCCCGTGCACAGCCTTGTTCTACACCTTTTTTTTTTTTTTTTTTTTTTTTTTTTTTTTTTTCGGATGGTTAACTACCTACCGACTGTGCTGTGTACATACGTTTCTAGTGCTGCTCTTGCTCGACTGGGGAAGGATTGTTTTGTAGGTTTAGTTTGTTCTATACTATTTTGTTTCTAGAAAAACAATCAATGGAGTTTTTAGTGATGTTCGCTCTTCGTCACCGTGTGCTCTGAACCACTATCCGGCAAAAACAGAGAAGCTGGACTTCCGGTGCTGGTAATTTCAATGTTACACAAGAAGTGTCAATGTTACCCAGATCTGACTGGCAAGTTTGACAAGCAAGGGGGATAAAACAAGGAGAAAGCAAGCAAAGGTATCATTCGCGAGGTTCGCCGCACAGACAAGAATATACACAATAAAAAAAATAAAATCATAAGACCCAGAAACATGTACAAAAGAATCAAAGAATCAAAGAATCAGAATCAAGGACCCCAGGTCCCTGTCAGAACCTTATTCCCCTCGGTGGTTCCGCCCGACTCGCGAAAGAAAACCCCGTCTTCACCGACCTGTACGCCGTCGAACACGCCGGTTTCGGTTTCCAAAATATCAATGAGAAGAAGAGCCTGGTCGATGCCCATGCTGTGTCCAATCACGTGGAGACACTCGATGACCCATTTGCGTAGAGGATGGTGTTTGCTCTCGGTGGCTCCGGCCAGGATCAACGGCCAGAGGAGGATTAAGCCGCCGATGTAGTTCTGGCCCAAGGGGACGCTGCCGAGAGGCTTTGTGGCCACGTTGCCCACACCGAAATGGAAGGGGACGCTGCAGCAGATATCCATGGCCAACTGGCGGGTGGTATTGCGCAGGCGGCCGCAATGGCTTTGGAGTTCGCTCGACACCGCCGCTGCCTTCGAGTTGATGGCGATTCGGCGGAGACAGCCGAGGATGATCTCGCTTACGATGATCCGGGTGCACCGGTATTGGTTCCAGGTATGACAGAGCCAGAGATCATGGTAGATGTGATAGCGCCCGCCGTACGGGGCGGGGCCGCTGCCTATCTTCTGGGCCAACAGGTCGGGAGTCGGGTCCTCGATACTCGTGTAGAGAAATTCGGGCGGAAGAGCGGCAATCCAGGCCATCAGTTCCGCTTCAATGGTATACGCTGTAGATAGGATCTCCTTTTGGTCCGTCAAGATCTTGGCGTTGATATCTGCTCGGAGATTGGACAGTCGGCCGGCAATGCTGATCAGGCGATCGCCGTATGCCTCTGCCTGTGGGCGTAAGAACATGGCGAGTTTTGAGCATTCGAGCACCGGCTGGGGCACGCGCGCGCCCTTCTGTAAACAACTGATAATCTATGGCCAATGCATTAGCGGGCATTTATACCTAAAAACAGAGAGGGAACGTACAATTTGAAACCTCAGTTGGACAAAGAGCTTCAACCCGTCCTCATCCTGAAGTTGCTCAGTACCACGCAATTCCAGTAAGGCAGCAGCCCCGTAAATATGACTCGTCCACTTCTCAATGCTTCGGAGAGTCCTGCACGTGATGACCTGTTCGCAGTTAGCCCCTTTCCCCGACCGTTATTTTAAACACGTCCGTCAAGAGTAACGCCCGGACTCCTTACCTCGAAAATTGCCAGCAATAATACTGCCGCAAGGGTCGGATTCGACTTAGCCTCCTCCTCGTCCGCGACAGCCGAAGTCAACAGACCCAACGCATGACCGTACTCCTTCTCGGCGGCGATTTTCAACTGCGTAGACTGCCTGAGACGCGAGAGCATCGCGGTGCCCACCGAAATGATACAGGCATTCATAGCCTGCTCGCTCGGGGTAGCCCCAGAAAGGTTAAAGACCTCAGTGGAGCCTTCGGACATCCGAAACACTCCCGGCCAGGCATGGAAGCGTAGAAAGAAACAGACGGCCTCATCCTTGGTGAACTGATAGGACGGCTGAAAGTCAATACTGGGGGACGGTGGAGTCAGCTGCTGCACCGTCGGCGGTGACAGCTGCAGATCGGAGGAGGTATCATCATTATGATTATTATTGAAATCGGAGACGTCAGTATCCGTTGAGATCGAGCCCGGACCGGGAGCAGGAGCAGGACCCCGGCCCCTTTTGCCCGATTGGGGACTACTAGTACTCCCGGTCGAGGACGCCGTGCGATGGGCAGTCTTTCTGGCCCGACGACTGGCGGCCGTCGATGTGGACGTCGTTGTCGCACCGGTCTTGGCCTTGCGGACTACTTGTTGGCTCTCATCGCGGAACATCAGGGATAGTTCGTCGCGATACCCGGGACATACCCGGTTGCCCTTGAGGCATTGCGAGCAGGTTGGTCGGGCCTGGTCGCACCGGATCTTTCGAGATCGACATTCGCCGCAACCTTTGCTCGGCTTCCCGCAGAAAACCATGCTCGGTTTGGTTTCCTAGGGGTGGCTTTCAAAAAGTGATGTGTTACAATAGGGGGTCATCCAAACCCGGGGGTGGACACCTCAGATACTCGAACGGGTAACCAGTGCGAGGTCGGTCGCTGCGACTAGTTGGGGGCTGCAGGCGCCGACAACTTCCTGGTTCTTTGATACACAGCAGATTCAGCATGGATGTAGAGCCATCAAAAGAGGCACCATCCATGCCCTCCGGCCGTGCAGAAATGAATGAGAGAGGAGATGAGAGCTTGTCACCAGTTATTGTTCAGGAGAAGAGAAGAAACCAAGAGGACAAAGAGAGACAAAAGAAGAGGAGGCGCAGTTCCGCTTCCCCGCAAGTGTGGATCGCGCATGACTAACCGTGGACGAAGGGAGCGCAACAGTAGTGCACAGTGCCTGGCTGACTCAGGTTATGCAGATTATGCACATCGTGCGTGGTATTACCTATCATTTATTATTTATCTACTTCGAATCCCTGGCAAATGCGAGTCCCTCTGGATATAGAGCCGACATTACATACATCAGATAGATGTCAAAACCCCGAGAATCAATCCAGCCATGTCCGCGTCCTCTCGGATTTGAATCCCGACGAATTTCCCCGGTATTCCTCAGGGATCTCGGGCCATTTGTCCACACCGTCTAGTATGGCCAACGCCATACCCCCGCTGTAATGAACCTGGATGTGACAATGCAACAAGAACGCCCCGG
This sequence comes from Aspergillus ochraceus, assembly GCA_004849945.1. Lineage (NCBI taxonomy): Eukaryota > Fungi > Ascomycota > Eurotiomycetes > Eurotiales > Aspergillaceae > Aspergillus > Aspergillus ochraceus. The sequence continues at coordinate 668,915 of SSOS01000004.1, forward strand.
GGTTGATCACCTGGTACCGGATCGCCAGCCAGCTAGGCCCGGTGGCAGCTCCGGGAGTGATGAACGTATCGCGAATCTGCGGGTTTTCGAAGTTGAAACTCTCCGGGATTGCCTCCGCGGCCTCAGCTACAGACTTGTAATTCCACTCGCCGTCTCCATGGCCAATGACGAAAAACTTGTTGGAGTGCTTGTGAATCGGATGAGGGGGCTGAAGCGTGCTGACCAGGTGGAAGATCAAGTCGACCCAGGTTCCGTTGCGGGTTTGGATGCTCACGTCGTAGTCCGCCGAGGAGGGCTCGAGCAGGAGCGGAGAGGTTTCCTCAAGGGAAAGAGGATAGCTGGAATCGCCCATCGTCCAGCGGTATGATTGGCCGTAGTGGTCAATCTCGAGGACATGTGTCTGGGCCACCTCCTGAGATGGTACCTCCACCTGGAAGGGGACCCACGCTGTCTCATCTGCAAGCGTGTAGTCCTCCGATATTACGTCTCCGCCGACATGAATCGACGGGGTCGAGGAACCTTCCTGGGTGGTAAAGATCGTATCGTAGGACATGATAGCGGTAGTGTTGATAATCTGATTGAGCCCGTGGTTTGCAAGACGAACGGTGTAATCACCCGCTGGTTTATCAAGCTCGACCAAGATGGAATAACGAGCCCCGTTGGGGACAGCAATTGCATCAGCTAAGACCGGCTGGACGTATCGCCCGTCGACAGCGTAGATGTAGATGGGATGCTCGTCAATGGAGAAAATGACCGATGAAATACCGGCGGCGCTAATGAGATCGTAACTGACATATTTGGCATAGGGCTTGACGAGAAATGTCTCAGTTGAGCCGTGAGAGGGAGTACAGCCCGAGAAGACTGATTCAGGGAGCGCACTCATATCGTGCTGATAGTCTCCTTGAGCACCTATATTCACAGGCGGAATGCACCTATAGAGTCAGCAGCTTCTCGAATCATCATCATAATATGGGATTTGCATACCCGATGTCAGTTATATTGTCGCCTAGCACGTCCTTCCGGGCGTCGGATAGGAGCGATATCAGGTTCTCTCTCCCCAGGCAGCTTATCGACCCCTTGCCATTGATCAAGAGAGCGTTGGCACACATCGCATCAAGCCCCGACGCCTGCTCAGCTGCCCACAGCTCCTCCGATGTTAACTTTCGCCAGTCCGACAAGATGATCGGTTTGGTTTCCCTCTCCGCTTTGTGCATAGCAAGAAGAGCCTTCTTGTCCGTGGTGATCTGTCCAAAGGGCCTTTCCACCGACCTATTCGGCCGAATGTATATAGGCCCGTAGAGTCCATCTTCAAGTTGTCCCCGCGAGTGAGCATGATACCAGTAGCTCCCGTAGTCCGTCGCGCGCCATTTGTAGAGGAATCGACCACCCGGCGGAATGTGTTGCTGGGATAGACCTGGTGTTCCGTCCGACCACGGCGTGTTTATCTGGGGAATCCCTGCGAAGACAGAAATAAGAAACCAAACAACTAGGTCCTCGGAGGAGACGAGGCTGACGACGAATAAAACTCACCATGGAAATGAACCGTAGTGCCCTGAGGAAGCTGATTCTCCACCGTAACCTCCACATCATCACCCTGGTCCACCTGAAGCAAAGGGCCCGGGAATTGCCCATTGGTGAGGATCATCTTCCGAGATGTACCCGCCGGTGCATAGTCTTCCCACGTCAGAGTGAGGTTAAAGCGCACCGTGTTGCCGGTGGCCTCGACCTGGTGGTGCCACGCATGTGCCCATGATACCAGCGACAGCAGCAATGTGAGCAGCAACGCTACCCCCTGGCTAAAAAAAGCCATCCTGAACCCAAACAAATTGAGAACGCGAAAATTGAGAGGCACAGCTGCTGCCACCTCCTGGCGGCACCCGTGGTGTATTTATACGTGCACGACATCTGGAGAATGCTTGCGGAGGAACAACCTGGGGGAGGAAGGGATGGGAACTATCGAGCTAGGATGAGTTGAGTCGAGCACGGATCCAAAATCACCCCTTGTGCATACATAACTGAACGGATTCGCAGTGGCATGCCAGCAAACTTGTTGTCGATAGTAGAGCAAGAGAGGTGGAGCCCAACGGAAACGGGGCCTTTGGTATTTTGGGCGGAGATCCCTTCCCGACTTGGCTGTCCTGCAGGAACACATTCTCGGCCCTCTTGACAGGACTGGTCCGGATTGACCGCGTTGTTTACTTCTGCATCGTCTTGTGAGCGAATGAGGTACGGAGCAATGTCACCAATTAGTGCTCAGTGCTCTTTTCGGATTGCTGACAACCTTGTTCTGTTGGATCGGCAGACGCAGAATACGAGGCAACTCAGGCAAGGGACAAGGAAAGAAAGAAAACGGCACTAGGGAGGTCCACCGCGATGGCGATCCACAGCTCTCGCATGGTCTGACTTGGCGTTATCAAGTCAGACTAGCAACCGACTGGTCGTAGCATATGTCGATCGGTTCGTTCTGTATTCGCGATTGTTCAATTGAAGGAGGAAGTGAAAGAAAACAGACATCAATAGGAACAGCGAGGTGGCCGGGTGGTCTAGTGGTAAGACATTTGGCACCCATGTCTGAAGGAGGGCCAGTGCCACGGGGAGATTATTCAACATATAAAGAGGGACTATGGAGCATAGTTCTCATTCATATCTCTTCCCTCGCTGTGTCTCTATTCCTTATTGTTTTTCTGTGGGCTTTTATACCTATACCCACCCATATATCGTATAAATGACAGGATTGTGATCTGTCTGCAGTCAAGCCTACATGATCGCGTACCGGTCAACTTATATCTGTGTCTATGTGATCGGAAATGTCAATGCGAGCTGTTGGATTCCCCTGGCCGTTGGTGACCTGATAAGAGCCGAAAAAAGCCGATATTCGGGTATAAAGCGATCAAAAAGAAATATAGGCACAGCGAGCGCTACAATAAACAATTCTCCCGATTGAGATTCTTAAGCATTTGAAGTTAACAAATGTCGCTGGGTAACGCAAATGAACAGATAAATGACAGACTATCCGAAGTGACGTGGAAAGCAGTCAAAGTAATAGAAAACAACCCTCGGTCATGTATCCATCATTCAGCGAGTACTACTGACAACCAACCAGGCGACTCTCTCCCCCGACGAATTCATTCCACTGTCGTCAGACCTAGGTCCCATCTCTTCGATCTTAATGCTAGAGTCTGACGAATAAAATTGATCGAGACTGTGCACAGCACTCTCGTCATCGGACTTCTCCATGGGCGTCTGGACTCCGGGCACAAAAGCTGGCGCATCCCCGCGCAACTGGAACTTTTCCGGCCTGTGTCCATTGATCTCAGGTATATCATTTGGCACAGCGTACTCATAGACCGGGGTCTCTGCAAAGTGACCGTTGATATCGGGCGGGGCATAGACCTGCGAAAGAGATCGCCTCCGTTAGCAAGGTCCAACACAAGCATCGCCACCGCAACTGTAAACGAAAGGCGGAACCTAGAAGGAAGGAATCTTACCTGCTGCGGACCCGCATAGCGATAGTCCTCGTTGAACAAGCGATGCCGCAGACCTCCAGTGTCGTTGCGCCGCAGAAAGTATGAATTGGGAACATTCACGGACATCATTCTCATGTTCATCTCGGATGGAGGATACAACGGCAAGCCTGGACCGTGACCGGGAGTGAGGGTCTGAGGATGCTGCATAGTAGGTGGGTAGTGTATGCCAGGGACGTACTGCATCGAGTTGCGCGGATGGGTGTAGGGTGATGGTGGTCCGGTCCAACCGTGGTGTGGATGTCCAGACGAGACTGCGTCTCTGGAATAGCGATCCTGGTCTCTGGCGAGCATGAGATGATAGCTAGAACGCCTGGAACCCATTCTTCCTTCTGCCGGATTCCCACGCCGCGACATCTCGTTCTGCTGGGATTTGCTAGGTTAGCTGGTCTCATCACAGAAGGAAAATGAATAAGACACTGACCGAGTTTCTCTGCTGTTTGCGATTCTTCCCCATGGTGGAGGGGTTGGGAGGTATCAGTGTGTATGGAAAAGGAGATGAGCCGGTCGGTCTAGTGGTGGTGGATGAAATCGATTCAACAAGGTGGGAGGAGAGCGTAGGAAGTGAGTAAAACCGACGCCGTCAAAGAGGTAAGAACAGCCTTAGTCGTCACTTTCTCCAATCAAAGTTATCTAGCAGAAACCACAGCGTCTGCAGGAACAACACAAAGTGCTTTTCCATCCAAAGGGTCTTTCGTTCGTCTGCAGCAACAAAGAAACCCGGCTGGGCATTCTCTATTTCTGGTCCATTTTCGGCAGATTGGTGGGGGACGAAGAGAAGTGAATGAGGGAAGTGTCTGCAAGACGCTCTGGACCTGTAGCTTTGGAGTGAATGAAAGAGAATAGAAGCAGGCAACTGCGACTTGGTTGACGTTCAGGTGGTCCTGAGGAAGATGAAAATTCCTGGAAAACGGCAGGTTTGGGTTGTATACAAAATACGGAGGACATGGGTTTTCGTTTGGATCAGGCACAATTCTTTGTTTGACTCAGACAAATCTTCTTCTTTTTTTGGTGTGTGTTTTTCATTTTTCGAGTTTTTTTTCTATATATTTTTTGTTTTCTTTTTAATCTTTTTGGGGTTTTTTCTTTCTTTTTTTAGAAAAGGAAAAAGGAAACCTCGTGAAGTTCCACGCCATTGGCGGCGGGTAGCATAAAACAAGCAAACAAAGACGGAAACAAATTCGAAAAAAAATTGAAAGAAAAAAAAAAAGAAAAAAGAAAAAAAGAAGAAGAAAGAAAGTAGAAGAAGCAAAGCAACACACACAAAAAAAAAGCCAATTACTGGCCCATCTGGTCCTCCCCCAGGTGGGAGAGGGCCCCCGAGAGAAGCCCGAACAAGACGGTCTCGGCGTCGGCCCTCGCGGACCGCTGTTTAGCGGCCCAGGCCTCGGCCTCCACCGTTGCCCGCTCTGCCCCCTTGTACTCGTCCAGCTGCTTCTGCAGCCGGAGGGCCAACTACACGTGGAGTTAGCAAGAATGCTGCATGTAACTCAATCGTTAGGAGCAAACTTACTCGGAGGTATTCCTCCCTCCTGCCGGGTGCTGCCGCATCTCGGGCCTTGGCGATGAGGCCCTCGATACAGGACCCAACGTCTGCGACCTTCGTGGCCGCGTCTGCCTCATCCCGGATGACCATCGCGACGTCATGCGCCGAGCCGATTGCCCGTGATGGGGTAGAGATGCGCTGGGGCATCATGACCTGCGGGCGTCGGTGGACGCCGCGGCGCTGGGGGCTGCCCGTGGACATTGCTGCTAGGTTGGCCCGACGAATTCGTCCGTCACGGGGAGGCTCGGCCCTCGTGCGCGTCGATGTGGTGGCTTGCGCAAGTGAGCGGGTCTCCTCTTCTGTCATGGGGATGGGAGGTGAGATCTGCGCCGGGGAGATCTTTGGGTTGCGTTTAGCCCGGGCCTTGATGGTTTCGGGCACGACCTCCTTGCTGGCAACGCCGGGTGCCTCGTTCTCCTCCCTTCGACGGCGTGTCTTGTCGTTGCCCCCCTTGGTGGTCTTGAAGATGTTTCGGATGTTTCCGAATCTGCGCCCTCCAGCTTGGGTCGGGCCCGAAACCTTGGCTGCGAGATCATGCTGGCTGACGTCTCGCTTCTGGTTCAAGTGGATGGCACTCGGTACCTTTGCATGCAGGGGGAAACCGGCCACAGCCTGCATGGATGAACTGCGATAGGTGGTGCGGGGGACCATGGGATTTCCAGTGCCGATGTCGTCAGAGAATGCTCTAAGTGGCTCCTGAGTGGGCGTGACTGGATTGCTTCGGAGGCTGCCACCAAAGTGATGAGGTCGGCAGAAGTTGCGCGTCACGGGAGTCTGCTCGGCCGATTGATTGTGTAAGGCGTGGGTTGTTGGCACAGCGCGAGGGGTATCGTCGTCATCTTCGGTCTCCTTCTGAAGACACTCGAGAGAACCGGGGTGCTCAAGAGTGGGGAGTGAGCGTTGGGTATCAGCGTCGTCGTTGCCCTTGTCGGCAGCACCCATGAGCACTTGTTCGGCAGATGGGGCTATCTTAAGCTTGGGCCCCTCCAAGCGTGATGCAGGTCTGGCAAACGTGCGAGTGCGATACTCCCCCGTGAAGACGGTTGGGGGCCTCTGCAGATCACTTTCTTCTCCAGAAGATGAGGACATGCGCTCCGGCATTTCGATCTTAAGATCGGCACGCTCTGCCGCGTTCTGAGGACGTGGGCCACGGGGCCTTTCAACGGCTCTGATGCTGCCCGAGAAGCTTCCGACTGGCGCATTACCAAAGCTGCCTATCTGCTCAGCACCGTAGGTGCGACTGGCAAGGGGAATTGAGCTGCGACGCTCCGAGGCAGCTCGCGCTTCTTTATGTTCGCTCGATGGCGGCATCTGTGCCTTTACATTGGCAGGGCCTCGGGGGATGCGAGAAGATCGCCGGACTTTAGTGTCATTAGCTTGATGAGGTGCGTGAGGGGTGTTGGTGTCTGCTGCATGTCAGCTCAGATCCAAGCAAGAGGGGTCAATCATGGCCCAATACCAGACTCGTTGCCAGGTCGGTAGCTCAAGGATTTCAAGGTACGGGGTTCACTCTTCCCAGTCGCTAAGCTCTCTCCTTCTTTAGCAGTGCTCTGTTTCATGATAGCTAGATGATTGTCAGTATGTGGTCTTTCGTCATCTCCGAAGTCTCAAGAGAAAGAAACACAGGAGACCTTTAGGGCTTGGAGCTGCCAGCAGAAGATGCCGGGTATTCAAAGACGAGTATTCGACAAGAGTATTCATTATCCTTGTGTAGGGGATGGGGATGGTGGTGAGGTGGGGGACTCACTTAGGTCAGAGCACTCGTTGTGTCCGTCACCTGCCTTTGTGTGTTTGACTTCGGTAGAGTCGACGAAAGGGTCGTGAGAAGCGGGCTTTGAAGAGGAAGACATTTTGAGAAAAGTATGTGCGTTAGCGGGGGTGATTGTGATCTCAGAAAATGTAGGGGATGCAGAATTAGAACGATTCTCGTCGGGGGGAGAGAGATTCTGAAGATATTGAAGGGTGTCTTGGGTGAGAGGAAGTGAGGAAGGAGAATGTTGTGGGGAGGTGCGAGGGATTGCTGGGGAAGTGAACTCTTCGTCGCCCTCGTCCTCAGCGAATGGGTTTGCAGTTCCCTGCAAGAAGTCCAGCCACTCGCGGAAGAGAAGTATAGACTCGCGCACTGTGCGGTCCTCGTCTGCCTCCTCTTCATTCACTGTGGACGACCCCTGCTGATCCGCGGGCCCTCGACCACACTCTGGACCCTGGGCGATATTTTCAACTGCATCCGAGTTTACTGATGATCTTCCACTCATGGTAGTCCCAGCAGAAAGTCGTCGTCTATATTCTTGCAGCATGCTCTCAACCTGCCCACGTTGTAAGTCTGAGCCATTCCTATCAGTATGAATGTTTGCATCTACTTACGTGAGCAATAGTCAGATGGTGCTGAGACTTAGGCATTGTGAGAAGCGTCGAAGCCCTTTTGATTGCTCTCAGTTGGTAGAGTGGCTTATGCTAGATCAACCGAGCCTTTCTGTCAGCTTCCAAATCTTTTCAACAATAAGTGGAATTCAACGAACCTCAACGTGCTTTGAACTCCCCGGCTTGATTGTATTAAGACACTTGTGCATCTTCTTCAACATCGCCATGCTCGACAACTGCTTCATTACGCCTTTGTACTTCTCCACCATCTTGCCCTTGGGGTCTTGAATGGCTTTGATCACCCTTTCAGAACGTGTCTCATGCTTAGGCTCAAGCTCTGGAAATCTTGACTTGGTCAGAGTGCACCCTGTGATGGTAGGCAACTTGAACTCTCCAATCTTTGGAGTGGGGTTGTACCGAACCGACCTGATGCTTCTAGCGTGCTCTGACGACATGAAGCGTGGCACATTCTCCATTTTATCCGAGCCTCCTATTTATCCGAGCCTCCTAAGGTCCAACTTGACTTTGATCGAGGAAGCCCTGGAACGCCATGCGCATTGAGCGGAGAACGAGGTAACTTCGAATACTTTGGAGAACGTGTTGATGCAATTCTTCTCAGGATGGACTCGGAGCGTTGACCCTTGCTGCCAGCCGCAGATGATGGGTTCCGCAGCTGGTGTTGCTTGGGTGTTTCAGAAGTAGGCTTTGAGGCATCCATTTGCTTCTGTTTGCCTTTGGTATCAGGCTCGCCCATCTTGACCTTCATTTTCGAAGGTGCGGTAGCTAGGTTTTTAGTAGCCATGGCCTATACCTTTGATGAATCGATACTACACCGGCAGATGGTCAGTTTTCAATCTAATATGCGACATGGGTATATATCCCAATCGAACAACCAATATCAGCGAAGGCTTACCAGAGATAAAAGAGATAAAACAGATATCCACAGGCGCTTGCTTATTTCCCTGGATAGGAAGCAGCAAACAGGCTGCTGAAAGACGCTTTTGAGGAACTAGATATGCCGATGATCAGCTGTCTGGCTTGACAGGTCCATCGCCAGGACGTACTGGGATCGAAGAGGGCAGACGGGCAGGGTAATCTTACCAGAGATACGACTGTCGACCACTCGTACTGGTCAGCTCAGACAAGGCAGTATCCTGGGAGAAGGTATGTGACGTTGCTATAAAAGCAGTGAGAGCGATCGTGAAGATAGGCTCACACCACTAAAGAAAAAGACGCTCAGCTACCCAGCTCTTTGCACACTTGATGTTATGGATCTCACGATGGAATAATGCAGCCAAGATAGACAGGAGCTTACCAGAGACACGGCAGACCCTGTCTTAGTGACGCGAGATAACAGAAACAAGAGCTTCCAGAGAAACAACGACAAACCAAATATCCAGATGATGATGAACCAATAGAGTCGCTCAGGAATATGCTTAAGCAATCCCGAGATGATATGTCAAGATACAGAACTAGAGAGAGAGGGAAGATGTGGGACATAACAGAAACGGAATATGTGTGCGAGAGAGAAAGAGGAACAGAAGTTTCCTAATTACGGTGACAGAAGTGCGAGAAGTAGACAAAGGTATCTTTCACTTTGGAGGAAGTAACAGCAACCTAAGCGAGGCGATCCCCGTTCGGGCAATTTGCTCAGTTGAGACCTAAAAAGCTCGCATATCCTTTCACGTCTGCTAGCGTGACTGGTGCAGCGCGCGCTCATTGGCTCGTTTTGATAAAGATCACTGCAGTCTAGGAAATCTGTTCATGTTCAAAGGCTTCCTATGATTGTTCTGGGAGATATCTGGGCCTTTCTGTTGAATGGAACCTTCCTGTAGAGGTGGAGGTCCAAAGGAAAAGTCTTAGGATGCATGCCTTCAACGCTTCTACAAGTTCAGATACCAGATAAACGATGTAGATATTCTGTATGATGGAACCTATCATAACGAGAAACTTGATGAATAAAATCATTTCATTATGCGTCAACTAACTAATTTTCATTTTCATGCCAAGAGCATCCACACCATCAAGGTGACTCCGTTCGTTTGCTAGGCTGCTCGATTTCGTCCACATTAGTATGGCCACGCTTCCTCTTCCCAGATCTTGATGGCCTAGACGAGCCAGCCTGAGCCAAGCCAGTATCATCATTCGTCCACTCGCTAACCTCCCACTCTATCGTGGTAGAATTATCGTCACTGGCTCCCATACCTCGTCTACCCTTCATCAACCGTCCCAGTCGACTTCCTTCGATCATTTCCTCAAACCACGGGATCCCACCTACCGTGCCTTGGCGATAAGACCGGGAGATGTTCCCTTCCCCTCTCGAAGGCGGCACGACAACGGTAGACGTAGAAGCAGTAGTCTGTGGAGCCGGTGCAGCAACTACACCCTTATTATCCTCTTCCTCCTCTTCCGAAGAATCGTCGTTGTCGTCCTCATCCTCCTCCTCATCTTCCAAGGACGAATCCGATCCAGGAAGAAGGTCAAGGTCCTCCAGCAAGCGTTGATCCCCAGCATCAAGACTACCAATCGTCACAGACATAAACTCCGCGTCTTCCCGGGGCTCTTCGCTCCAGTACGTAAGGGGGCTACCGCAGAAGCCGCAGAAGACACGCTGCGTATGCGGTGCATGATGAGGCGAGAAGATGCGTCGGATGGTAGAATGCGTTTCATCCGGGAAGAACGACTCGGTATGAGACTGGTACCATGATAGAGGGACACGAAGCCATGCTGTAAGTGGAGTTCCCTGGATTCGTCCTGCTCGCGACAAGACCATTCATTAGCTTGCGATATGGGTGGAATTTTTCAAGTGACGTACGATTGTCCCGGCCGCTATCAAAGTAGATCTCTGCGTGTTCGGTCACATTGTCTGGAATGTGAATTTGGTATTGGTTGCGACCGCAGAGACAAGCTCCGTGCAGAGGTTCGCTGCTGGCCATGTCTTCTCTATTCTGCGGAGTAGGAGACAGCTGTCGATCCAGTTCGTGATGGATGGTTGACCAGTCGGGTTGGTCAGTTAAGGACAGAGGTCCCGCAAGCCAAAGAGAAAGTTAAACAGGGATAAGGGAGGAATTGGCAGAAGCAAGTGCGTCAATGGCCGAGTGAAGAGGAAATTTCACCAGACAAATGGTCCGAATGGGTGGGATATCGAGCATGACGTCAATATGCCAAGGTTGCAGATCCCGGTTCAGCTGGCATGACATAGCATCATAAGAAATTGTATGCATTTATTTACCTTCACTGAAAGTTCTATATTAGCAAGATGCGATCTGCGATTCTCACATACCTACCGCTATAATGATTAAAACAAAGGCAAGTTAGCAATCAACTAACTCTTGCACATTCAATTGCATTCCAGGGAAGCAAACAATTCTTGGCACCGTTTGATCCGCACGGGAGATGGACCGTGCGGATTTGTCTTGCCAGGATCTCTCATTCTTGCAAGTATTGGACAAGTGATAAGGGACTATCATGAAACTACAAATTTCTCTAGGCTCTACAATATAGCCTTCGCATATTCTAATGCCCTCTTAGAAACTTGAAGATTTTCACGTCATGAGCAGATATTTCCATCTCCACTCTCATAGCACCCTAGCCTAATTACACACACATAGAATCAAATTGGTTGATGATGATTATTCAGAGCCAAAATTTTGAGCGGAATATATATTCCTGCTTTCCTGCCAAGAATAAGGGCCTCTAGGAGATTACATTTAACAGGCAGGTCCTGCTTATGTTCATTCTACCAAAGCCGTATTCAACCACTATTCTGCAACTACATCAAAGGACATACGAATCTCAATCTCTGAGCTCCTTATTGACCTTCATCATTCCCAGCAATGTCGTCGCTTCTCACTCCCGTCATCCTCGGAGACTTGATCCCTCTGCGCAATCGTGTGTGTATGGGCTCGATGACTAGGAATCGTTGCATCAACCAAAGCATGCCTACAGAAGCTGTGATCAATCACTATGCAACAAGAGCAAGGGACGGAGTGGGTCTTATCGTGGCTGAAGGAACATTCGTCTACTTGAACGGGGCAGAATGGTCGAACGCGCCGGTAATGTACAACGAACAACACGCAGACGCCTGGAAGAAGGTTACAGATGCGGTACATCGTGAAGAAGGAAGGATCTTTTTCCAGCCATGGCATCCAGGTTTGAGCAGACAAGTCCGCAAACAAGGCATACACTAACGTCGAACGATAGGTCGCATCCAAAATGAAAACATGCCGATGCTCAAAGATACAGGGTATCCGGTACTGGCGCCTTCCAAAGTACGCGCCGCTGGAGGGAAGTTTAGGACACTGCCAGACCTACCGGTACATTCTGCGATATTGACGGTTGCTACTCTGCGAGATATTCAGAAGGCTGACCCCGTCTTTGCTTCGGCTTTTATCCGAAAAGGGCTACACGGACAACATCACCCAAATCGAGAACCCCAAAGTGATTATTGAACAGTACCAAAATGCAGTCACACTGGCAAAAGAAGCTGGGTTTGATGGGATTGAATTGCTGTCCCAAGGGTAAGCTCGCTAGCACTTAGGCGCAGAAACACCTTCTGATTGGAACCGTAGGGGCTATCTCCTACACAACTTCCTATGCTCGTGAGTACTTCTTTAGAATGAATTTTTTGTGCAGCTGGTAACATCCATTGCTATACTTACAGCCACTCGAATTTACGCACCGATATCTACGGAGGCTCGGTCGAAAACCGATGCCGTTTCGTCCTTGAAGTGACCGACGCAATCATCGAGATCTGGGGGCCACGACGAGTCGGTATCAAGATCTGCCCTTCCGACGACTATAATGACTCCGCTGTCTCTTTTCAAGAGCTGAGCGAGACATACGATTACCTTATCAGGCAACTCGTTAGTCGAAAACTCGGTTACATAAATCTGTCCCGGAGAGGGTGCGCAATTGGCAGAGCTCAGGATGATTACTTCAAGTCTAGTCCCAGACCGGCTGGGAAAGAGCTTCCTCCAGATTATGAGCCATTCCACCAGTTCGGTCATTTAATCAAATATCCCGGAAGCGAGACGATGCTCATGGTCAATCATGAATATACCGTGGCAGAGGCGGACAACCTTGTGAAAGAAGGGAAAATTGATCTAGTCACATTTGGTCGTCCTTTCATTTATAACCCGGTTTGTGGCGCCCTTTAGGTTTCTATTTCTCATGCTAATATCGATGTCAATGAAAGGATTTGATCACCCGAATCCAACAGGGAATTCCCTTTGCCGGAAATGACCGCGGTAAAACAGTGAACTATGGCCCATATACAGAGCCCGATGAGAACTACAACGATTGGCCTTATGCCTCGCTCTAATAGCTTGCGATCATGTTAGTTTGCGCTGCACATCACTCAAGTCTTTGAATTAGCCTTATCAATGGTTCAAATTCGAAATAGAAATCACTTGTTCCTCTCTACAAGTCAAACTCCACAGCGGCTTGCGGCCGTAGAACATTATAATGCATTTGAATCAATGTGACTGCATGGAGACATGAGCTCTGGCTTGGATGAAAAGAACTAAACTGGTCGATAATGATTCAACTTCTGCAAATGATTCCCCAAGTCTCTAGGCCAACAAAGAGCCAAATTAATTTTCTTTTCTAAATCTCTCAGGTTGAAAGTTCAATTAGTAAGCTTGGTGATTTCCCCGACAGCGCCACTTCAGGGTGATCTTTGAAACTACTTTACTCTGTACTTAATTCAATACAATCATTCTTGAATTTCTCATGTAAATTTGTTCTCTAGATTTCACAATTCTAGTTGTTCGTTCGTTCAGAATGTCTGAGGCAGTACCTAAAAAGGGCCGAGGAAGAACGATACAACGGAAATACACCTCCAAGGCGTGCGACGAATGCCGTCGCCGACGAGCAAAAGTGAGGTGTTGAAGGACGAGTCTTATCTGATTCATATAAATACTCTGCTGTCTTACAATAGCTAACTTCTGTCACAGTGTGAGGGACAAAAACCATCATGTTCCCGATGTCTCAACCGAAACATTCCCTGTCACTACTCGGTCCAAAATAACCGACAGCCAGCCCCAAAGTCTTATGTACTGCTTCTTCGCAACAGAATCGAGGCGCTCGAGCATATCTTACGCTCACATGGTATTGATGTGGAAGCATCGCTGTCTGAGTTGACGGTTCATCACGACTTTCTGCATCCCGATGATTTCAATACCGGCACAGAGGCTTCGATTAATTACAGCCTGTCATCGGATCTAGACGATTTGTGCGGAGCATTTCATGGGACCTTAACTTTTGATGAGGCATTGAACTTCGATGATGATGGTGAAATGCGTTATTTCGGACCCACGAGTGGTCGTTTACCATTTCAATCATCACGAGGTAAGGCTTAGGCTCTTGTGGACACTCGCGTGCAGTAGACCTCTAATCGCTCTGATATAGATGCTTCTATTGAAGACAGATTTCCTCTGGAATATGAAGAGGAACCTGTTCTAAATGGTCCAGGTAAACAATTGGATGACTTTGATTATTCAATGAGTGAAGACCCAGACCCTTCAGACGAATTGAAGTCTCATTTATTTGAACTTTACTTTACCTGGGAGCAGCCTTGGTACCAAGTGGTTAACGAAAAACTTTTTAGAGAAAGTTTACAGCAGAATGGCCGATTCAGCACCCCACTGCTGGTCAACTGCATCCTCGCCATTGCTTCTCGATACTCAGATCGTCTGGAAGTTCGCTCAATTCTCGATAATCCTAACTCAGCCGGACAGCTCTTCCTCGAACGGGCAGAAGCCTTGCTGCCTTTCGAACTCAAATGGCCGAATATCACTACTCTTCAGTCTCTAGCTATACTGGGTATGGTTTATGTCGTATGTCAACCCTAGTCAAGGGGCTCATCCTGAAATTGACTGACTCGAATAGGCAATGGGACAAGATGCTGCGGGGTGGCTTTACCAGGGGATGGCGTGCCGCTTGGCTCTTGATATGGGCCTCAATGTCGACTCGTCCGCGCTTGCTAGCAAAGTATCAATGCCTACAGAAGAGGCTGAATTGAGACGGCAGATCTACTGGTCATTATACTGCCATGATAAACTCGCGGCTAGCTACACAGGGCGTGTTTGTACATTGTTGGTATGACCACTGTTTGATCTCTCGAAGAATCCTGTGTCTAACCAACTATAGGAGCCGCAAGGCGTCGTAAATTTACCATCACAATCTGGGACTCAATTTGAATCTCGCGTGGTGTCACTACAACTTGCTAGTATTGGCATCTGTCGCATCCTGGAGCGCATTTTGCTTTCATTGTATGTTACAACCTGTTGACCAAAACGGTTGACTACGGCTGATATTTGAATGCTAGGTGGGCACCGAAGCCACTTCTTGGAGGCTCCAAAAGATCTGCATTCTTTGATAAATGCGTTGTAAAGCTCAGATCATGGTACTACGATCTGCCATCTGAACTCAAAATCAGCACGTCAAACGTACTGCCTCAGGTGTATACGCTTCATATGGTGTATTACACTGTCTTCATTCTCTTGAGCAAGCCATTCCTCGCCCAGTCCGAGTCTGCCAAAAGAGCGAATGCCACTCACGATGACGAAGAAATCGCCAAAAAGGCTAAGCTGCTGTGTGATGAATCGGCACAAAAGATGCGTGCGGTGGCGCAAAAGTATCGGCAAGAGTTCGGCAGCTTTCGATTGAGCCCCATCACGGCAACGCATTGCACTCTTTCTGCGGCCTTGGTGTCGCTCGAAAATTACACATCTGAAATAGAGGGCACCAAGACCGAACATCATTCACTGGCCCAAAAATACGAGATCGAGACGTTCTTGCAGACGCTCAAGGAGCTCTCAACATCGTGGTATCCTGCCAAATGCATCAATCTGCATCTTGGCAGGTTATATCAGCAGACCCGAGAGAGGCATAATGATAAACCTGTTACCACGGAGCTAGAGACACCGAACCGTTTGATCTCTCAGGATGCTGACCAATCAAGACCTAGGGATGATCCTGGAAATGTCCAACCATTACACATCCCGATGTCCTTTGACATGGACTGGGATATTTTTACTGACCCTCATATACTAGAGGATCAGACAGTCCTGCCACAGGACATACACGGCGTCGACATCGAGGGGATCCTCGCCAATGATTTGATCTCTTTCCCAGCGCATCTGCCAAGTGACTACAACCTTCCATGATCTCGACAGTCGTGTATCGAAGGTCCATGTCATATTATCTTTCTGGCTATCGGTTTTCATAATCCATGGCTCCAGATGAGATCTCCTGACAGTCGATGAGTACTCAAAATTGAGATCTTGGACGTTAGGTACCAGAGAGATGAAAATAACCTGATTTCTATCCGATTGAGTTTAGTGGTGTATTTTATTTGTATCATCTTGTATATCGCTGCTGGGAACCATTACAATTTTCAAACAGAACCCTTGAAATGGTATACCACCACTGCAAAATACGACGAACCATATAATGTCCAAACTTTTGTTTCCAAATTCTCAGTCCTCGAGCTTCATTTTGCTGCATTCCTTTCCCATTTCTTGCAATTCTAGTTTCTCCTTCTCTTTCTCCTTCTTCCTGTTCTTGTTCTCATATGGCTTGCATCTGTGATCTCCTCGCCTTCTTCTCTCCCAATTCCCGTCCCTGCTGATCCTCCATTCTTTTACGACCTTCCCCCTCTCTGTCACATGAAAAGTCACATTCCCCCTCCGCGCTCTACTGCTACTACATCCACCTACTCTAGTACATGTATGGAGCAGTCCTCTCTCTCCTCTCTCTATCTTGACAATCTCTATACCTCCCTCATCGCGGAAGAAGAAATTTACCAGAAAACAGCTTAATTATCCTCATCATGCCATCCGCCCAATCCCCTGCCTCTCTCGCATCCAGCTCCTCCGAACCCTCATATTCGCCGGTCCCAGCGCCCACGAATTCCGACGATCGCGATCGCGACGATCACGACCGCTCCTCCTCTACGCCTACCGCATCCAAACATACCGGGGCTGCGTCCTCGTCCAGCGCCGCCCAAGACAAGGACAAGCCGCGGCTGACCGAGCAAGAGAAGAAGAACAACCACATCGCGTCAGAGCAGAAGCGCCGCGCCGCCATCCGCGAGGGCTTCGACCGTCTGACCGAGCTGGTCCCGGGACTGGAAGGTCAGGGCCGGAGCGAGAGCATCGTGCTGAAGAAGACGGTCGATTTCATCCACCTGCAGCTGCAGGAGCGGCAAGAGTTGATTGCGGAGATCGAACGCAGGGGCGGCCGGATTGACGATGCTTTTCGGACGGGGTGACCATCCGACACATAGGACGACTCAATATATTTTCTTCTCGTCGCACTTCTTTCTACCCTGGTTGTGCGGCCTCGTCCTGGCCGCCCCTGTGACCGGGACTTTTGTTCGCCTTGTCGGCCGGCAAGTCTGGGAGAATTGAGACGTGCCGAGGTCCGATCGGCATAGTTATGGGGATCATAATTTTTATTACTACGATGTTGACGACATGATTTCATTGGTGCTCTTGTGAAGTGGTTTATATATTGTTTTCGAAAAGGCCCTGGAGAGATATGCTTGGGGTTGCGAAAACCATCCGGTTTGTTTTGTGGCATTTCACATCCTCTGCCCCGGTTGTCGGTATCCCACTTTGTCGACGCCATGCCACAATCCATAGTGCATGGCAGCTCGGAAGTGTCGGTTACGACCACCCAGGGGTCATTATGACAGAGGAGGTATTTCAGCATGGCGCTGTCTAGCTTGGTGTTCGGGCGTTATTGATTAATCGAGGATTGGTGGGCATGATGGCATTAGGCGATTTGGTTCCTATTGTCCGTGTTAGTATATAATATTCGCGATCAGCAAGGACTTTTGAACCTTGCATGGAGTGTGATCACAGGAGAATTATTCGCAATGCATGTTCTTCTGAAGCCTTCGCTATACCGAGGGACTAACTACATGGTACCTATATATGATATCACAGACCGATGCTACTATACTAGGTCTAAGAAGGTTTGCAAATGCAACGACCTAACACAAAGAGTACCTCGCAAGGCGCAACACCCAATCCAGTAGAGAGTCGAGAGGCAAGACCAGGAACCGTACTACAAAGACATTGTGCACAAAGCCACACCGTCCGGGATGTTGCTGCAGAGAAACCCACCCCCGTCTATCGTTATCGTCAATCTGCCCTGCTCCACCGCCCCCTCTTCCTTCTATGATCGAATCCGCAAAACAGGCTTGACTCATTCACATTGACATTTCAGTTCAGTCACATACCGGCCTCCATCTACATTCTACACTCTTCTTCTCTACCACCTCTACCACCACCACGACCAACCCCCCTTCGACCCAACAAACAGAATCCATCCAAAATGAGCGACATCAAAAAATCCCTCCTCTCCGAAACCGACACGAGCGAGCGCGCGCTCCCCCGCCCTCCCCCCCTCAGTCTCCCAACGCTCAACTCTCTCCGCGACAAGCGCGTAATCCTCGCCTCCGCCTCCCCGCGCCGCCGCCAAATCATGTCCCTCCTCGGCCTTCCCTCGATCGAAGTAATCCCGTCGAACGCCGCCGAAGACTTCCCCAAGACGATGCAACCATTCGAATACGTCCTTGCCACCGCCACCAAAAAAGCGCAAACGGTCTACGAGATCGAAATCCAAAACGAAGAGAAGGGGGAACCCGCGCTGCTCCTGGCCGCAGACACAGTCGTCGTAGACACAGTGACGGGGTCGATTCTGGAGAAACCGCGCAGCGAAGCGCAACACGTCGCGATGCTCAAGGCGCTGCGCGACGCCGGGGAACATAAAGTCTACACGGCGCTGGTGGCGATGGCGCCGTTGGCCAGTGCGCGGCAGCCCGGGTATGTGCGCGAAACGGCGATCGAGGAGACGACGGTGCGGTTTGGGGCGGACGTGTCGGATGAGTTGATCATGGCGTATGTGCGCACGCGGGAGGGCGTGGATAAGGCCGGGGGGTATGGGTTGCAGGGGATCGGGTCGATTTTGGTGGAGAGTGTGCAGGGGAGTTTTGATAATGTGGTTGGGTTGCCGTTGCGGACGGCGTATAAGTTGATTGAGAAGGTGGTGACGAAGGCGGATGATGAGGATCGGTTGTCGGATTCGGAGAGGGATGGGTTGGATGAGGAGAGTGAGGATGAGGAGTAGAAGGGTGTGTTTCCTTTTGGCTATGGTTGAGGCTGAGGGTATACGATATGTCAAGTCAAGTTACACATTTTTCTAGCGGCTCAATACACAAAAAGAAGAGCTCTAATCGCCGGCGGGGCTGGCAGACCGAACACAGATAGAACAGCATATACAGAGGCAAGAAACGCCTGAACAGAAGAAAAAGGAATTCCGAGGGAAAGAGGAAGATAAGACAGAAACGAAAAAAAGAAACTGGATATCAATGGGGGTTCATCTATGCCTTCCACACCCGCTTGATAGCCTCCGTGATACCGACATCATTCGTCTCGAACTCGTACAGACCGACGGCGGTGGTGAGGGTGAAGCCACGGAGCAGCCAGTTCATGAAGGAGGCGGTCTTGGGGACACGGCGGGCGGGGAAGTAGTCAATGATCGAGGCCCTGTAAAGCGTGAGCATTCCATAACAATAACCATAGCCATACTATCACAAGACGAAAACGAGGGGACACATACTGGAATCCGACGTGGGAGTGGACGACGATGAAAGAGCAGAGCACGGCATCCATGACGGGGTTAAAGGTGCCGCCGATGAAGGGAGCGAGGGTGAGAGGGACCAGACCGGCGGCCACGAGTCTAGATCAGAAGTCAACAAACATGCCCCAAGAAGTCCCCCGGCAGAATGGCCCTAGTAGAGTCGACTAACCTCTCGAAGCTCCAGTGGTAGCTACCGTGCGAAGGGTGAGGCTCGGGGATGGGAGCCGGGTCGTTCGCTAGACACAATGTTAACATCACACTATTCTCCGACGCGCAGAAATATTGATGCAGGAAGTTGGAGCAATCTGCGAAGGCGCGTCTCATTTCCAACTCCATATCAACCCGCAGGGAACCGCTGGTGGGTGTACGTACTCGATCCGTGGATGACCTCTGATACCAATCCGTCAGTATATCAATTCAAACACCAACTCCATGTCCATTTGACTTCAAACAATCTCTTCTTTCAAATATTATATAAATCAATCCCGGGCTACTCACGAGGCAACGGAGGCAGGATCTGCTTCTTCGCGGAGGCGTGGAAGGCCACGGCCTGCGAGACATTCTTGGTGGCCAGTGGCGAGCGGAAGGCCGAGAGGCAGGTCTGCCGCAGCAGAGGGGACTGACGCGCGATCGAAGCCATGGTGAGACAGAGGCGAAATCAAAACGGAGAGGGGAGATTTGGCAGGGAGATCAAGACTTCAGAATGCAGAGGAAGTGAGGTGGAATGAATGGAGTTCGCAACCTCGGGAGAGTCATCCTATTACGCCCGTCCTGATTGGCTCGTGACTCTCCGCCCAGCCGAGAATGGCCGACGTTCCCGGCAATACTTTCTTCTTCTTACATCCATCTCATCACTACTGAAGTGTAGTGTACTCAGGAAGATATCTATCTGTCGCATACTGAACCGATCTTCAAATTTTATACTTCATCGCAATGTGATACGAATTATCTCCTACTTCCCGAACACCAACCTCGAAGACTACCCTGCCATCCAGCCACTCTCGCCGCATCGCCTTCCCGGCAAAGACTTCTACCAGGCAATTACAAGATCCGACCACCACAATCGCCATACCAGCAGATGAATTCATCCAGAAATCATGGAAAACCAGCTGCTCGCTTGTCTAACTCTTCAGTCAACGCCTTGCATCGACAGATAATTCCCACCGATTCCTCAATGGCGTCGTCCGTTTCGGCAGTCGTCAACAACGCTTCGGCTTCCTTGACCCGGCATCTAAATTCCTGCGGATAACTCGGGTCATCGGGGACGTGCCAAAACGACAACGGGGGCGGGAAAGAGGCAAGGTACTCATCATCCTCCCCCGGTAACCCCCAGAACTCGGGGCCGGCCTTGATAAGCTGCCGACGTATAGAGCGTCCCCCGTTGAACAACGCCTGGTATAGGACCCACGCGTACGCCAGCAGCCTGTGCGGATTTTCCTGGATCCGACTCCGGACGTCTTCTCTGATGCGAGTATTGCCAAGTTCTCTGTCGGTGATATGGGCGATGGCAGGATTTAGCAAGCGAAGGCATGCGAGATCTGCCTGGAGCTGCTCCGTGCGGTTTAGGCCGTCCATGCAAATCAGCTCGGACAGCTGCCATATCTTATCCTGATACGCGGCGGCGTTGGTGTCCCCTGAGCTTTCACTGTCCGAGGGGCCGGAAGCGTCGATTTCGCGCCAGGCCTCCTCAAAACCAAGGTATATCTCGGCGTAGAACGAGAACCCAACTGCGTAGGTGACCAGTGACTTTTTCTCTCCGGTGAGACACTGCCGAATGCGCTCTGTGTTCATGTGGTTTACCTCTCCATGAGGCACCCTGGGAAACAGTTACTAACCCTAGCCCTCTATCAAACCGGATTGCGGGATGCGGTGCTTGCAGAGGAACGAAAGGCCACCAACCTAATCGCTTCTTTCATCCGGGCGGTAATGTCAGTCATTGCGAGGAGTTCACCCCGGGATTCCGGTCTGGTGCTCAGCGTTACAGACATTGTAGAAACGGTGAGATCGTGTTGCGGACTATAGAGCATCGATCAGCGCTGAGATATCTGCGTGTATGCATGCAAAGCGAGGCTGGTTCGCAAGCCTTTACCGAGCAGTGTAACTCTCCGTGTGCTTCGCAGTGCTGATTATTAGGACAGTTCAGTTGGAGATTTAGCTCCTAATATACTTTCGAGCAAGCTCCCCCCGCGTCAACCATGCGGCAATGAAAAAGCTTCTCTTGAATCTTGATCAAGGTTGCCAGCTCGAACTATAACCCTAAATCAGTCTGAACAAAGCTTGTAGCCTTCTCTTCGTTTTATGAGCATACAGAGGTGGCCCCGAAGCGGGCGGGAAGCGACGGTAGAACGTAAACTGTAACGCTCGGTTGTCGAAACATACTGTGTACATGGGGGATATATACACTGCTGCCGAAAGTAGTAAGAGCTGACAGTACCTAGCTATCTAAAAAAAAAGTCTTGGCAAAGTCCATTTGGGCTTAAGAATACGTAGCTATTGGGCTATACTTATCTACTGATTTATTTCGATATTGACTTGACACGCCCCTACTAAACTTGTGGCCTTTTATAAAAGTGAATTCAAAGTATGAAATCTAATGTATTGATTATGGTTCATGTCTCATGACAGTATATATAAACGAACAATGGAAAATGCATCCGAGAAACTAACAGAAGGAGAAAGCTTAGAACTTCAGGACGGCCTTGCCGAGGTTCTTGCCGTAGAAGATACCAATCAGGCCCTCGGGGGCGTTTTCGATACCCTCGGTCTCGTGGAGCAGGGACTTGAAAGATCCCTCCTTGATCCACTGCTGCACGTTCTTCTGGTGCTCCTTGGTGTACTTGTCACCCATGCCGGCGTCGCCGACGATGAAGCCGCGCATGGTCAGACGCTTGGTGAGCACCTTCTGGATGTTGGTGATGGGGTAAGGAGCGTGGTTGTACTGGGAGATCATGCCGCAGACGACGATGCGGCCGAAGTCGTTGAAGGCGTTGAGGGCAGCCTCGAGGTGCTCGCCGCCGACGTTCTCGTAGTAGATGTCGATACCGTTGGGGGCCAGGCGCGCCAGCGCGTCGGCGGGCTTCTCGGTCTTGTAGTTGAAGCCGCCGTCGAAGCCCAGGGTGTTGATGATGTAGTCCAGCTTCTGGTCGGAGCCGACGCTACCGATGACCTTGAGGCCCTCGTGCTTGGCCAATTGGCCGACCAGTTGGCCGACGGCACCGCTGGCCGCCGAGACGAAGATGGTCTCGCCCTTCTTAGGCTTGCCGATCTCGTACAGGGACGAGTAGGCCGTCAGACCGGGCATGCCGAGGGCGCCCAGGAAGATGCGGATGTCCTCGATGCCGAGGGGGTTGTCGAGGGGACGGATGCGCACGATCTGCTGGCCGTCCAGGGCGATGTACTGCTGGATGGGCACGTATCCGTAGATCAGGTCGCCCTCCTTGTACTTGTCATTGTTCGAGCGGAGGACCTTGGCGATGGTGGCGCTCTCAATGGGCTTGTTCAGTTCGAAGGGAGCCGAGTAGGACTTGATGGACGGGTCGCGCATACGACCACGCATGTAGGGGTCGAAGCTGGTGTAGAGCGACTGCAGCACGACACCGTTCTCGGGGGTCGGCACGTTGGCGTCATAGGAGACGGGCTGCACAGCGATGTGCTCACCGGCAACGGGGTATCCCTCGGGGATCTTGGTGAAGTACAGAGCCGAGTTCTGAGACATGATTGGGTATTATATATATATAGAGGGAGATGAGGATGAATATGTATTAAGAAAGATCTAGTAGGGGTATACAATGGAAAAAAGACGGACGACAGGGATATGCCAGTGTTACATATATAGTCGCTCGAGACGGGGACATGGCGGCAGAACTGATCAACGGTGGATTTGTAATAATGATGGAATACGTCTGCATGATTCTACTCAACGTTCTGAAGCGGGTCTGCAACCGAAAAGTCTCTGAGGAGGGGAGATACAGTTCTGGAAGGGGAGCAAATGGCCGCCGAAACACCAAAATGCCTAGGTAACTGCCGGAAACAGAACCAAGAATTGGAGCACGCAGGGCGGGTCACTCTCGATCCATAGCAGTCTTAGCAGACTCATTGGTGCTCGGGTGGACCGGTGCGAAACGGATTATTCAGAAGACTTGAAGAATCTCGGGAGAAAGCCACGGTTGGGGCAAAGTCACCGGGTGCTCCATTCTGAACTCTCGGAGATGTTGCTGAATCTGAATCGCACCGGAGGCGAGACCAGCCAGACGGGGCGAATTGCAGGAATTAATCCCTTACTCTGGGGGATAAAAATGGGGATAACTCGAATGCTGAATCGGGCAGTTCGAATAATCATTAATTGGCAGTGGCAGATGGGAGACAGTTGCTCCGTTCTCCGGTTGGAATTGTGATGGCGTTTGAATGATGAATGTTGATCACCCAAAGGTGGACAAGACGAAGATGAAGTCACCACTTTTTTTCTTCTTTCTTTTCTTCTCGATGAAGAGCCCGCATCCCGTGACTTTGCCGTCTCGGGCCAGGTTTTTTTTATTTTTATTTTTATTTTTAATATTTAACATAACTTTGTACCTTCCTTTTTGGGCGACAGCATAGCTGAGATCAGCAATGTGTACAAATATATGCCTCATTGATGTCTTATTGATGCCTCAGGAGCGCCATGTTAGTCATCTCTATTGCCTGAGGCCCAGTTTTCGCGTTCCTTCGAGAAAACACGGCGAACACGGAGTAGTTAGAGAGCAACGCGACTCCTATACAACTCATATACATAATACAACTCAGTCGCATCAGCCGGATCAAAGTCAGCACCTTATCTTCACGTCTCACCTGGCCATCGCCCCCAAAATCCTTCTCCCCTGAACTGCCAAATTTTCTTCTTCCGGACTATCTTTCCGCCGGCGTTCCTTATCACCTCCGAAGTGTTTTTTCCACCGTCTCCACATCTTCTCTTGTCAGTTGGATTTTTTGTTCATTGTCGGGGGTTTGACATCGGCTTTGCTTCTTTTTGTATCTTTATTCTTTTTGTTTGTATCTTGTTCTCGGATTCATTCTTTACCTGTGTCTTCGCTTTCCCTCCCTTTCCCTCTCTCCCATCATGCTTAGCGCTCTACGTCGCTTCGGCGTCAGCCATGCGCTGCGAGCCTCGACGCCTCGCGCCGTATCATCCGGATTGACTCCCCGAGCTTTGCAATGGCATCCTTCCTCCTCCGCTTCGTTCCAATTTGCGCCGAAGTCCTTATACCATGTTTCTGCTCCCCGTTTCTCTGCAGCTCAGGCGCAGGAACTGAGTGCCGAGGAGAGCGAGGAGGTGGCCAAGTTTTCACAGTTGGCCGACAAGAACCTAGTTAATCGCAAAATCATCCGGACCATCACCGAGAGGATGAACATCACCGACATGACCGATGTCCAGAAGATGACCATCGCAGACACGCTGAAAGGCGGCGACGTGTGAGTTCGCCCCCCAAACGTGTGGGAGCTGAAAAATTTCCTTTGCTAACAACCATGCGCACCACAGGTTGGCCCAGGCTAAGACGGGTACCGGAAAGACGCTCGCATTTCTTCTGCCGGTGCTGCAGAACATACTTAATGATCGCACTCTAGACCTTAGTCGACGCTCCTCCCATTCCTCCACCGACATTCGCTCTATCATCATCTCCCCGACCCGTGAATTGGCGGAACAGATTGCCACTGAGGCGAAACGGATCTCCGCGGGTACTGGTATCCAGGTGCAGACGGCCGTCGGAGGAACGCAGAAACGGATGCACTTGGATTTGATGCGGAGACACGGATGTCATCTGTTGGTTGGCACCCCCGGCCGCCTTCTCGATCTTTTGTCGGATCCTTACAGCCGC
The DNA here is from genome assembly GCA_004849945.1 of Aspergillus ochraceus. NCBI lineage: Eukaryota > Fungi > Ascomycota > Eurotiomycetes > Eurotiales > Aspergillaceae > Aspergillus > Aspergillus ochraceus. The sequence continues at coordinate 693,853 of SSOS01000004.1, forward strand.
GTCCGGGCTCCCCAGTTGTCCTCGTTCGTCTTGGATGAAGCGGATCGTCTGCTCGATGAAGGCTTTTCCGAGGACATCTTCGAGATCCAGTCTCACCTTCCTGCCCCCGCAGAGGTTGACCGACAAACGCTTCTGTTTTCGGCTACCATGCCGTCTGGAGTGATGAAGATGGTTAACCGGATCATGAAGCCCGACTACAAGTTCATCCGGACTATAAAGGAGGATGAAGTTCCCACTCATCTCCGTGTGCCCCAGAAGTTGGTTGCCCTGAATGGATTTGAAAATGCCTATCCTGCCATTTTGGAACTGGCCAAGAACTACTTGGCCTCATCAAACGAGCGCCCATTCAAGGCCATCGTCTACTTCAACTCAACCAAGGAGGTCAACCTAGCCTACGAGGTGTTCAATAACATGGTCAACGAACCCGGGGCTGTTCGCAGCGGACACCCCCTTGGCAAAGTACGCAGATACGAGCTGCACTCCCGCCTCACCCAGGCTCGGAGATCTCTCTACGCTGACAAATTCCGTGCCGATAAATCTGCCATCCTCTTCTCGTCCGATGTCACGGCCCGGGGCATGGACTTCCCGGATGTCACGCATGTCATTCAAGTCGGAATTGCTCGCGACCGGGAATCTTACATCCATCGTTTGGGCCGCACCGGGCGTGCCAACAAATCTGGCGAAGGGTGGACTTTCATTCACCAGAATGAGCAAAGGTCTTTGAACCAAAGGCTACACAACCTGCCGATTGAAAAGGTTGACTCGCTAACTACAGCCTCCGTTGACATCACCGACGAGGCGGCAGGCACTCCTGCTGAGGCCGAGGAGACCTTGGAGCAAGTCACAGACGCCTTGGAACAAGTTCCCGAAGACTTAAGAGTTGAGACCTGGAAGGCTATGTTCGGCACTTTGGTCGGCACTTTTGATGACCATCGGGTTATGATCCAGAGCATGAAAGATCTGGCGTTGCATGGGTACAAACTCCCTCAGGTGCCGCCGATGCCTAGACAACTTGGCAACTCGAGACGCAGCAGGGGGTCATCTATGTCCGGTGGACAACGCTCCCGGGACCGATTCCCAGGAAGGCAGGGTGATGGTCCGTACAGTCGTGGAGGCCGTTTTGACCACGGTAGAAATGGCCAGAGGCACCGTCGCGAACCCCGTCGCGACAAGCCCTTCTATGATTTCTAATCCCGCATGTGTCTTGTCTGGGCTTCAATTCCGAGTAGGAATGGGAACCGAACCCCAATGACGGCAACACACAAAAAAAGCGACTCCCCAAGAAATGGGAAAAACAAAACACAGAGAACAACCAAACTAAAACTATGATAATTCTCAATTTTGCATTGGGCGGCGTTTCTACTCATCATCTCTTGCTGACAAATGGATTTGATTTCAACGGACATCTCTCTCCTCTGGGTTCGACATTTTCTTTCTTATTCCATGTATTTTTTGACACGTTTAATCTTTTCACCTACCTACCTGTCTGATCCTGTGTTTATAATGTCCTAGAGGGCGGCGGAATTTCGTCCCCGTCGCTGACTGATCTAACACTGACTTGACTTGTTCCTGTTTCGAACATTTGTCCTCTCCCTTCATCCACCATGTCCATGGAAAAGAAAAGATACACTGTTTGTCTTACGCTGGGCGTCACTGGGACTGGAACTTTTCTCTTTCTCGTTGTCTCTCTGTATGCGGATATGTACTGTACTGTTTTCCTGTTGCTGTTGCTATTTGGGGGCGAAGACAGACAGACCGATGTATGTATTTCTATATGTGTATATGTATATGCCCTCACTACTTTACCTACTTAGATTGTGTTTTTTGTTTATCGATGGTTTTTTATTTATTCTGGGGATCACGTAGAGTCACTACATATCGTTTCGATATGAGGCGCCCAGATCAACACGAGGAGGACTCAGTAGTCTAGAGAAGTGGAAGGGTCAATAACATAAGTTTTCTATCTAAATACCAGTCTATTAACACATGTAACGGAATTTCTACCCAGGGCAGTCAGTAGCTTTCCCTTTCCCTTCCTGCTCACTAGATCTGAGCAGACTGGGCACGCCCTGAGTGGCCTGCCTGAGGCGATTACCAGACACTAAGTGTCTTAAAAAGAGTAACCTCACTAAACTGTATCCCAATTAGTAGTCTTTCTCTTGTCCTTTTTTTTTATATATATATGCTACTAATTTTTTCTATATCCGTTATCCTTCCTAAAACCGAATAAGTAAATATATTCCTCGAGAATGATTCTAACCTGATAGCAGCGAGAAACGTCGAGGGTAATATAGTATTTTATTTAGTTGTATTGTTATTCAACTATAGTCCGGACAGTAAAGTTATGTGAAAACTAGCTTATTAAGAAAAAGGGATCGATATATATAATATGGAAGACACAAGAAAAGAAATACCGACTTTTGAGTATTAGAAGTTGAAAAAAAAAAAAAAAAAAAAAAAAAAATTAGAGGATACGTCCAGAACCCCAATATCAACTTTTGTAACAGACGAATCCTTGACATCTCAGTAGACAAGGTCTTTACTACACAGTGTCGTTCTGCCCAATAGATACGCACTTGATTCAACTCTTATCTCACAAGAATTATCAATACCCATTAACTTTTGGTCTCATGCTGCACCCATTCCCTATTGGCCCCGAATCGTAGCACGCACAGTGGCGTACAGCCGTCGCTTGCTCTCCAGAGCCTCAAGGGCTCCGCTCCCCGTAGTCTGCCGCTTGCCCCTGCGAGGCCCCGAGGGGCCCAAACGTGCACTTGAGCTGGCGATTGAGGATACCCGCGGGGGAGTCCCCTGCGCCGGCGGATCCCGACCGATCGTTGCTGTCCTGGCCGACCCGGAATGGTGGAGGATTAACCCGGAGCGAGGAGAGGCCGTATGGGATCTCTGATCAGCGACGCCTGGCGCACCAGCGCCGACTGCCCGCTCGTTCCAGAGAGCTGAGAAGCCGAAGGACCGGAGGCAGAGCGTGAGGCTGACGACGCGGACGATGGCGAGGCCGCCGTTGCAGCGGTCGCGGGACGGGACTGGGCGGTATCAGAGCTGTCTGCGGATTCGGGGGGATAGGATCGATTTCGACGAGTCCCTCTGCTACATAGGACATGAGTTCGGAAGGAAAGGCCTCTTTCACGGCGTCTTTGAAGACGGTGGAGAAAGAGTGATCGAGGACTTCGTGAAGGGTGTAGGAGCCCGCTCGCCCGACCAGGGTCTTAAAGTTGAGGGCCATCTTGAAACCCTTAGATAACAGGCGACCTCCGAATTGTCCAATGAAACCATCGACCAATCCATTGAGAGCGTCCGTGGCGGCGGATTTCCAGGTCGGCGGCTTACGACCATCAGCCAGATCGCCTACTGCACCTGCGGCTGTACTGGTCATGATACCAACGGCAATGCCTACGCCGATCTGGATGGCAGAGCTGACACCGGCTGTCAGGATACCTGCGAGCACGCTGGCAGTGAATGCGGCGATGGTAGTAATCAGACCCTTCCAATCGAAATGAGGACCAAAGAAGCTGGACTGGCCGCTGGGCTCGACGCGGTTAACTGGGTCCCCGGTGCAGTACGCATAGGAGTTGATCTCGCCTGTCGCGAAGGGGCTGCTGGGGTTAGGAACGTGGAAACGATACAGAACGGGGTTATACACCCGGTAGCCATTGCCCAGGATGGCTCGGGTTGATCCAGCCAAGGATAGAATTATGGCTATCATCAGTACCTATTGCCCTCCGACAGGTAGCTCACCTGGCTGTCACCCGTCTTCAGGCCGATCAGCTGCTCATCACAATAGAAAAAAAATAGGTGTCGGGTTGCTCAGGAATTGACTGGCAAGCCAGCCTACCCTCTGCGTCGTAGTTGTACTGACTGATGATATTGCCACTCTTATCCCGGACAGTCTTCAGTCGACTTCCCGTGTCCTGCAACCTTGTTCGTCTTGGATCAGGCACCCGTTTTCCATAAATCAATTGAGTGATCTATTCTCGTTCGAAGCCCAAGCCAATCAAATCATCACCATCGACCCGATATCTACTAGTATCTATTGATTATATTTAGAAAAAGCTTCGTCGATCGTCGAGAAAGACCGTGTCCCATCCCAGAATAGCAGAGAACTGAAGAGAACTAAAGGGATAGGAAAAGACGAAAAAAGAATCATATAATCCAACCAAGCGTACCGAATCACTAAGTTGAAAAAAGATGATGATCCAGATCTCAATGGATCAAACATCGAGGATATTGAAACAAAATTCAACTCAACTCAAATCAAGATATCAAGATATCAAGATAATCAAGAATGAAGAGAGAAGAAAGGAAAGGGAGGTAACTAAAGTAACTAGAGAGGGAGAAAAAAGAAGGTAACTAAACCAACCTGCCTTGTTTCCCTCCCGTTTCTAAAAGATGTATGCAAGAATTGTAATCCGTCGTTTTCTGTATCCATCTCTTTATCTTTCTTTCTCTCTCTCTCTTTCTCTCCTTTTACCCTCTACGATAGGAATTTTTTTTTTAGAAAGAAGGATGATTGATCTTGTTACTCACGAGCGATCATGTCCTCCCGAGCAGGGCCAGTGCCGATCCATTTCACAGGGACACCGCCCAGACCGCGCTCGATGTACTCGATGTAGGAGCGTGCGTTGGGGGGCAGATCCTCGTACTTCTTGGCACCCATGGTGTTGCTCTTCCAGCCGGGCAGGGTGACGTACTCCACCTGGACCTTGTCGAGGACGTCGGCATTGGCGGGGATGGTGTTCTCCGTGCGGGTGCCGTCCGGCAGGATGTAGGCGACACCGACCTTGATCTCGTCGAAGTCGTCCAGGATATCCAGTTTCGTCAGGTTCAGGGCGGTGTAGTGGTTGATGGCGTGGGAGTAGCGGCAGAGGACCAGGTCGAACCAACCGCAGCGACGACGGCGGCCGGTGGTGACACCGAACTCACGGCCGACTTCCTGCAGCTTCGTACCAACCTCGTTGAGCTGTTCACTGGGGAAGGGACCGGAGCCGACGCGGGTGGTGTAGGCTTTCACTACACCGACGATCGACGTGATGCTGGTGGGGTTCAGAGAGAGGGCCTGAACGGCACCGCCCAGACCGGTCGACGAGGAAGTCACATAGGGGTAAGTGCCGTGGTCCAGGTCCAGCATGAGGGCGTTAGCACCTTCGACGAGAGTTTCGGGGGAGTCCTTGTATTTCTGCAAGAAGGCCAACTGGTCGACAATGTAGGGGCCAAGCTTGGTGCGGTATTCCTGGGGATGGTCAATATCAGCCGTCAAGACGGCTAGTGCAACACATCAGAAGGGGGAAAAGAAAAATGCTCCCTCACCTTGAACCGCGCAATCTCATCCTCGACGTTGTAGTCGAGCTCACCGAAGCGGGCAGTGTATCCGGCATGCAGAGTCCGCAGCTTGCGCTCAAAGACAGCCTCGTCGAGGATCTCGCCAACGCGAACACCCCGACGGGAAGCCTTGTCACTGTAGCAAGGGCCGATACCCTTACCCGTGGTGCCAACCTTGCGGCCACCCAGCTTGGCCTCCTCCAGGCCATCCACAACAGAATGCAGGTCCAGGCAGACATGAGCACGATCCGAGACAAAGATGCGTTCACTGGCACCCTTCAGACCCTTCTCCTCGAGGGAGGCCAACTCCTTGAAGAAGCTGGGGGCGTGGAAGACGGTTCCCGCGCCGATGAGGTTGATGCACGAGGGAGAGACCAGGCCGGAGGGAAGGATATGGAAGTCGTAAGTCTTCGAGCCGTGAACGATGGTATGACCCGCATCTGGGTACAGTCCAGTCAGTATTTACCTCTCAGCGGGGATAGGCGGGGTGGATAGAGGGGTGACTCACTATGACCGCCAGCGGCACGACAGCAAAGCGTAGCCTGCTGCGAAAGCATATCGGTGATCTTTCCCTTTCCTAAACCCCCAAAGATTCGTAATTAGTGTCCTATTACTTCTCCAGAACGACCGATGCATTCTCCAATGGATCCCGGGTCCCCACCTTCATCACCCCACTGGCTACCCAGCACGATTGTGATACCCATATTGGCTATGTAGGTGAAACAGCGACCCAGCTAGATATCTCTGGCGATAGAACGGGATACTCGTCGATAGAATCTCTTCAATTGGCAAGCAAACACAGCCAGAAGAACAGAAATCCGAGACTCGAGACGTGGGGTCCAAAGAGGTTCACACAGAATGAAATCCCGGGGTAGAAGCGCAATCGAAAGCTAGACTTTCAAGCAGAGAAAAGTCAAAGAAGAATTGAGCAAGGCAAGGAGCCACAGCAAATCAATCTGATCACAAGGAATGTAGGAAGTAGGTGATGGAGCAGCAGCGAAAAGTTCGCGACCGTCAAAGATCCAAAAGCGGGAAAAGAAACGGAGGGGGAATCTGCGCAGAGCCAAAGTCATATATGCCCGTCGAACTCCCGCGGTGACTCAGCCCCTCCCCGGCTGGTATTGTAGTGACTGTACCGTACGCCATTTTCCCCGGTGAGGGCCACTAACAGCGCTGCCCACGGCGGTCTTACCGTCTGGTTCGGTCACGCCGTCGACTTGGCGGGGTCACGCCCGCATTGGGCAGGTGGCGGCCTAAGGCGGAGGGCTCCGCGATCGGACGGACTAGGGCTTGGGGCTTGGGGTTAGGGTCGTTCAGGGTCACGGAACTTGCGCTTTACGAGGATGCGCAAAGGGTGTATTAGAAATGAATATGATAACTAGATACGTAGTGAGAAAGAATCTATGGTACAAACAAGACACTTCGTGCCTCCCTTTTATGTTTCCCGGGCATTGTATCTAGTCCGGTCCTGTGGATATTTGGAAAAACCTCCAGAGAACGCCAATTCCATGCAAAAATGAAACGAGTTTGATCCATCAATATTGACAGACTGAAAGGCCGAGTGCTCCTCAGAAAAGCCGACTACCGTTCAGAAGCGAATCCCGCAGCTGTCCGTGCGCGATGATGCACTCCATGTGCAACTCCCTCGCCACTTCCCAGTGTTTTTGGGCCTGCCGATCCTGCTCGAGCGCGCGCACGTAGGCGTTGAATCCACATTTGCTGCTTTTGGGGACCTTGGTATCATCATCGTCTTCCTCCTGCGTTTCCTTGGAGTCATCCTGGCCATCCCCATTACTGACCTTCACACCGGTCGAGTCGCCCACAGCACCCAGCCAGTGTGGAGCCATTCCCGTGTCGAGAGTCTCCTGGCGCGCAACGAAGTGGTTTAGCATTTCTCTGTTAAAAGCGCTCCACCGACGCATGTAGAAATCCATTTCTGCGAGGTGTCGGTCCCAGGCAGCGCGCGACAGCCCGAGTCGCTCGGACCCCAGACTCATGGGCACCAGCGACGGCGGCTGCGGGCGTTTCGGAGGATTGGGCAACACGAGCTTAGGAGCGCGGATATCATTCATTGTGGTTCGAGAGGCTTTGGCACGGGATTCGAAAGGTAAACTTGCGTGGATGTCTTGCAGATCGTCAATACCGCCGTTACTTGTAGAGGTGAATGGCGCTGCTTCACGTAGCCCGTCCAGGTTGAAGAGTTTGCTCTCTTTGGGGTTTTCCGTTTTACTCGAAGCAGGCTGGGTCTGCGAAAGGTTTTCTTTTCCTGTATCCTTGGCTAGACCCGGCTCTACATTTGTATCCGCACCCGTGGCCGTGGCCATGTTCGCGGGAAGTTCATCATCAAGATCCATAGCCTCGGCATCATCCGATCTAGTCTTGGGAGGTTCCGGTTTATCGCTTGCATTAACCGTGGACTCAGCCTCTTCAGCCTCTGTGGCGACGGTAGCCGGCTGCGGTGTCGGCCGTACCTTAGCTCCCGGGCGAGCATTCTGTTTCCGAGGACTCCTCTGGCGCTGAGTATTGGCAGCTTGCTGTGGGTTCTTAGACTCGTCATCCTTTGGCATGGCCCAACCACTATCACTGAATTTCCTTGCCCAGTCGTCCGCATGAAACTTGCCCTCTGGGAAAGGAGGATATTTCTGCTGGCTGGTAGATCCTGAACGAGATGAATCGTGGGCTGATGATGATGCGCCTGCAGATTCACTCCCCGGTTTAGGGCTGTTCCTGGTTTCGGTCCGACCGCGACTGCCCGGCCTGGTTGGCGACTGGGCGGGTTCTTGACCGGGTGGTGCTGGTCTGAAGAAGTCGAACCCTCCCCAGCTATCCGCGGAGAAGGGCTTCCTGAGATCGTCATGGCTGCTGCTTTTGAAAGTTCCAGTATGTGGTATATTGTTGGGTTTGGGTCCTTGAGTGCTGCATAAGATAGTTAGCTACCAGTATTTCCAGGCCTTTGTCGAAGGGAACACAGGTTCGTCATACGATTCGAAAGGTGTTTGGGCTCGAGCACCGAACACATTTCCCGGCGATGCTGTACCATCGAATTCATGGACTGTCAAGGGGCGGTTTTCGTCAGTTTTGCTATAATCCTAGCACCTAAAGGGATAACTCACCATTGGCAGCACCCCCTGGCTGCTGCGTATGAAAACCAGAGAACTTCTGATGAGGACGAAGCCTGCTCTTTGGAACCGCCTTGGGTTTGTGCGCAGGGAAGATATCGTCATCGTCTGTCTCACTTGAGCTCGTAGACGAGTAATTCCGCGACGTGTCCGTTTTAAACTTGGGGCTAGCACTCCGATGCCTGCCTGACTCGGGCGGTGTCGGGCTGGGGGGATTCGTCCGCGAATATGGTTTGGGACTTCCAGTTGAATCGCGAACGCTCGAAGACCGTCCGAAGCCTGTACTCGAAAAGAAAGTCCGCTCGCCCCCGGTGCTAGCATATTGTCTACTGGCGCGCTCGAATTCCGGGGTACGCAGAGTGTCTGCACGACTGGAGAATCCGGCGGCTGCTTTCCTGGCAGTCGGAGACGGCGCAGTCCCAAAGACATTAGGGGTTTGCGAACGCTCGCCGCCGCGATACGCGTTAGAATAGGAGGAAGTACTAGAGGCCATGGGCTCATCACCACCGGCGGCCGCTCGCGGGGCAAACCCCTGCTTCTTCCTAGCGGATTGCGCGCGTGAAGGGTCCGGGGTCGAGGGTTTCGGTGAGGTTTTGAAATACTCATAGGCGGACTTTGGTCGTTGCTGGCCCGTAGAAGCTGCAGTAGGTCGAGGCGTAGCCCCCGGGAACGCCGATCGTCCGGTACGAGGATCAAACTGGTTCCATCCTGGCATACCATTGCCCTTCATTTCTTGGAACCCTCGGTAGGCGTCCGCGCGAGTCTGTCCCTCGTTGCTCGTCTTCTCCCAAGGCTGCTTAGGTGCCGCGCGAGCATAACTAGCATACCGCTGCGCGCCGGAGGACGGACCGCTGTGGTACGATTGGGGTCGCGCAGAGAAGGGCTGTTTCGCTGTCGGAGGCTTCGGTGAAGGCGTCGAGGCGAAGTTACTCGTGGCAGTCTTCCGAGCAGCGCTGGGTTTAGGCGGGCCGTAAAGCTTTCCATACCCAGCGCGTAACCGATCCGTGTCATATCTCAACCGTTGTTGCGCATCGCTGAGGATTTCATGGGCAGCCTGAATCGCCTGGAACTTTGATATAAACTCCAACTCCCGGCCAGGGTTCCTATCGGGGTGATATTTGAGAGCTGAGAAAAAACAGACGTTAACAAAGATCTCGTGCGGGCCAGTCCCAGCAAAAACGACAACCGCCATACCTAGCTTTCGAAACTGCTTCTTTATATCCTCCGACTCGGCACTCGGCGTCAAACCCAAGTCCGCATAGTAATCCCTCCGCACGTCTGCTTTCACCATATTGCGAGAGAACCGTAGCCAGGAGGCTCCGGTCTATTGCCGAAGGAAGATGTCACACTATAGTCGCACCACTTTCTAGTCGTCTCCCACATGACCTGCCACAGGAAGCCTAGAAGACACAATCGCGGGGCTCGGAGGACGATGCGATCGAAAGAACGGCGAAATAAAGACCGATCGACCCAAACCAGAAACAATCCAAAGACGTGAAGTCAAACAGATACTCTGAGCTGAACGAACGACCAACAGACTCCGAAAGGATTTTGTCAACAGATCGGCAAGAATTATGTGCTTTAGCCCGTGGGCGATGAACGAGACCCCTCCACCGATCCAAAGACGCAAAGTACAGCTTTCAGAGCACCTGCTAACGTATCGAAAGAATATCGAACCACTTGTTTTATTGTCTCATGTATCGAAGTCTGGCTGCGCGGAGTATTGCTTAACAACCCTGTGGGCAAAGGGCGATCTGGTTGAAGGCACGAGAAAAGAACATGATCTTCCCAACCGAGGGGCCCTGATGAACGGAACAAAAGGCGGTATTGTAGGACACGTCGAACACAGGTATAGTGTAAAACCGAGAATGGTACGCAGGGTGACAGGGGGAAATTGTCTGTCGAGAATTTGTCAGATCGAGAGCAAGGCCCCAGCTAAATTGAAGAAGGCAGCTAGGTAGCTTCCAGGCGGAGCGAGAGTTGAACGGACCTTTTATCTCACGCGAGATTCCCCAGAGGCAGATACGAAGGAGGGTCAGAATCAGCAAAGAAAGTAAATAATAAAAAAGAAGCGAGCGAGAGTAATGCGGTTATCGATAGCCAAGACAGGGTGCGCTGGCCTGCGCCAGATCAAAGAAGGGTTTCATCCCGGAGGTTTTTCTTTTTGTTTTGGCGTTTGGCGGTTGCGGGAACAACTCAAGGGCCGATTTGCTGCCCAATGAATACTTCATCCGGGCCTCACCTTCGGTCTTGGATATTCCAAGCAAGGCACTGAGCGCTGTGATGAGTCTACGGTCTAAGCAGGGTCGTCAATCTGGTAAAAATAGTGAAATTGTCCCCTTGAATTTCGCGTTTCATGAGCCGCAACAGCTCGGATATCCAAAACAAGCATCGTAGCAACGACCAACAAACAAACAAACAAACAAAAGCAGCTAAGTATATCCGCTAGCATGTAGAAAAGCAGGTACATACATGCATACCTATATCAACATGAAGAGGTATCTTCCAAATACTCTCGGCCTCAATAAACAAGGAGTACCGAGTCCAGAATCAAAATCAAGTATCAGATCATAACGAATGAAATGGAAGGAAACTAGAAAATTCGTCGAATCATTTCATCCATCCTTTTGAGAAACCCAAAATGCACGAAGGCCTAGGGCAAATAAGAGAATGGGAAAAACGAGGTGCCAAAAAAAAAAGGGTCTCTGCCCAACAGCCCAGGGTCTACTAGATATGTCAATCCAAGCAATACCCCCACATGTCAATGATCGCCCTACTGGGCATCCCCAGATGGACCGGCGCCCGATCCACCGAAAAAATAGCCTTCTAAAATGTCGAGATTGGGATTTTCGCTCCAATCATGTTGGAAGTCCACCGCCATGCCAAACCCGAGATCAATCCCGACGCTATGGCCCACGCCATGTCCCAATGAAGGCATGGCCTGCAGATTATATTCCGACATTTCGTCTGAACCAAAGTGAGCTTGTCCCTCGGCACCCGCAGGATCAAATTCCAAGAAGTCCAGGCTGATTCCGGATTGGTGTTCTTGATCCATAGCCTGTGGCGGCTGGTGGCCGGAGTGAGCAACAACGCTGCTAGGCGATGCGCTTGGCTGCGGAGAGTTTGCGAAAAAATATTGCTGCTGTTGCTGTTGCTGTTGCTGCGGCGAGACAGGACTCTCGTAGTTACCATAGAACTCTATCGGGGGCGACTGCTGAGGCGGCGGTCGAGTGGCTCGACTGGGAGTAAAATTCGACGTTGACGCTTCGGTATATTCCGATCGGCCATATGCCTGCACCGGGTTGCGCGGACCCCCGGTTTGACGATCCGAAACGGAATTATTGTCACTAAACAGATCCCCCAGGTTCATGTCAAACCTCGGCATTGGGCGGGACTGGCGCGTCTGCGTTGGTCGTCGCACGGGCCCATGAGACGGCCCCGGTCTCTGATCCATGGTATATCGCACATGCTGTCTTGACCGGTTATTGTACGAACCATTCGATGGCAATGAATTGGTTTGCACGCGAGTCAAGTCTACCTGGGAACCAAACCCAGTGGTTGATAAGCACATTTGCACGGTCGCTTTGCTCATCCGCTCGAAAGCATCGCGACATGATTCCGCGGGCGGGCACTTGTGCATCAAATCTCCCAGAACGGACGTGGCAGCAAGCACTGTAAAATCCACCTCATCAAGGGTCTGATCGGATTAGTTAGCTTGAGTCCGGACTGGTCTGCAGCGAGTCTATAGGGGAACTTACCAACCGGCTTCGGACCAAGGGGGAATGCCAGATCGCGTATAGGAATGAGATGCCTGCCATGAAAATATGATGAGTGGCCAGATAGGTGTAATTCACCAATCGTACGCGATGCATTTGGCGGTATATCCGAATGACTTTTTGACCGGCTTCAGCGACCTTGTAGTAGATATCATCTTCATCCTCGGCCTCATCCACGTTAGAGAATGACGGGCTAGACACATCTTCGGCCGGGGTCATTTCGTCCGCCAACTCCGCGGGAACTGTGAGGCTTTGTTGATAGAGCATGATGACCGCTTGCCAGTAATTCAATTCGAGGAATTCGACGGAGAACTGCACTCCCGTTTCGCGCCGAGTGGGCGCGCTCTGTTGCCACTCTGCTAATCGCTGGTGGACATCTTTCCGCCAGGAACGGAAAGAGTCAAAGCCCTGCAGAAACGGGGACGACAGATCCGAGCGCATGAACCGCCGTGCAGCATAGGGTGCCTTTTGTCTGGCAAATCTGGCTTGCTGATGCTGTAGCACGTCCTGAATCTCGGACTGCAGCACCCTCAGCTTGAAGTAATGATGCGCCGCATGCTTGTAACTTGGCGCACCTTCTGGAGGCGCCAAAATCCCAGACTTGGTGATGTATGAGTCTTCCAATAGTGACGGGAACTCGGTGCTGATGGCCTGATCACTGATTCCGAAGGGGCGGCCCACGCAACAGCTGACCAAACGGTCAAAGCTATAAACACACCACCACAGCCGGCGACGAAGATCCCGGACCCATTCTCGGCGTCCACGCTCACGGTTATCTATGCGCGCCTTGGTGTTATCTTCGTCTTTTTTATGCGAGCGGTTTAAGCTTTCGTCGCCATGCGAATCAATGCCGGCGCCGTCCTCATAATGAAGACCAAGATCGACAGCCAGCCGCATGGCAACCCCGACAATGTACCAAAGTCCAGGAGCCACAGGCCGCAACAAGGCGAAACTGGCGAGCAGCAGCACTGCCTGCAGCTCCTCTAACGCGCCAAACCCATCACCCGACGACGACGCCCCCAGGAAAGATTCCAGGTGAATGATGGCCGAGGCATGATATTCTTCCGGTTGGCATTGATGGCTTGACAACCGCGGCCTCTTGGCAGAGGACGACGTGGGCGATTGAGCACGGCCTTCGCTTTTATCCTCATTTGATGCTTTATCTTCAAAAATGATGCCAGCGCCGATGGCGAATACGATGTTCAGGATGTAAAGGCTGCGAGGGGAACGGCTTTTCTCGTCGACCGCGTAGGTGCGGTCCAGTAGATCCATGAAATCGGCGCGGTGGAGAATGGGCATTTGGGGGTTTGCATGCTCGAAATACAGATGAGCCAGGCGCTCAGCCAGCTCGCGGTCCGGGAACGTTGCACATTTCATCATCGGCCTCGTCTGGAGGCCGAAAAAGGAATCTCGCATGGTACTTCCCGCCGTTCCGGTGGCGCTATGGGGTAACCGCTCGTGAGGTCGCATGGGACCACGGTCCGATGCATTGCCTGCGACGGAGCTTTTCACCGCGGCGAACACGACTCGCGCAAAGGAGATTCCCGACGTGGAACCCAAATACCGAGGATCGGACGTGCCTTGGACCGAGACCATACCAATATTAGACACGAGGTTGTGTATCCGCCAGTTGTCTTCGCGTTCGTGATCGCGACTGGCCTCCGGGTCACGTCCATTATCTGGGTTCCCATCGGGTCGCGAAGCCAGGCTCTCCTTCTCCCCTTTCACTCGCGTCACTCTCCCGTTTGTTGTGTCGGCGGCCGGAACCTCGGCGCTTGTCGACGTCTCCGCGCTAACTACTTGAGTCTGGGCAGGATCGTATCCGGCTTCCACTTTGATAGCCTCCTCTTCGTCAAAGGCTACCGGGTCTTTGAATTCAATTTGTTTGTCCATCAACAGCTTCTCTAAATATGCCACGCGGGCCTCGAGGAAATACACATAGCTCCGTGGAATCTCTCGTTTGGTAATGGGGTCATAGCCAACACAGCGCACACTAGCCTTCTCGCAGGACTGACATCGGGGCAGCCGTTGATCGCAACGGTTCTTGCGCAGTCGGCAGCGGTTACACGCGGAGACATTGCGGAACGAGGAATTCGAGGCGGAGGAGGGCGCGAGCGGGCGGTTCATCGGTGCGTCGCGGGAGGAGCGCAGCGGCGGTTGCGCCGACGTGTCCGGCAGGACCGCAGCGGGCTCCGCAGGCGGGTGCGGTCGTTTCCTCCCTATGGAGGTTGGCGAAACCGGGGATGCAGGGTTCAGCATGACTAGAACAGTACCTAGACAGGAAGCGCACACATGCGACCACGCCCCAAGAATGGAGGACTGTTGCAGCGAACCAAGTGAAGCGGGGAGGAGGCCGTATACCGAGGACCCAGAGACGAATCAGCATTCATGTTAAGTCATGTGCTGGGCTGGCGTTGTAGTTGAGTTCGCCTGTCGGCGCGGTCGAGTTTTCTCGCTTCGATAGCAGGAGGAGGACGATTGACGGGAAACCAACGGAACTCCTCACTTCTAGGTGGTATCCCTATCCGCGGGCTTTCTTAGTCTCCGAGATGATAGTCGGGTCAAGAGGCGAATGGGGTCTGGAGGGCAGGGCACAATCGCAGCCCATGTCGGAAAGGGTCTGCCACCACCACAGTGATCTCGACGGCTCGGCAGGACCAAGGCGGCGCGATGCAAGTCGATTGAAGAAAAATTGAGAAGCATGGAAGTTCGGATGGGACAAATTGGTGGAGTCCAGACTGACACTGGGGGAGCCGGTACGTAGGCAATTAGTTCGCGGACTAGTAACAAAGAGCTGTATGGGCAGCGTAAGCTAGGTTGGATGAAGAAGCACCGAGCTCAAGTACCGAGGACTGGAGCATGGTGCAACCATCAGTACTGAAGCCAAACAATCCCTCAAGCACATAGGTCTTGGGGAGATTGAGAAAGGTGTTGTAGAAGAGGGCGTCTATTTACTGCCTGCCTAGCAGGTGTAGCAGGTGCATCCATGGATGTTGGCTGAGGCAAACAGCCCAAACACTCCGGCGGTACAATACCGTACTATTACACGTGACCCTGTAAGCAGGGGTTGAGGGTGATGCTGATTGGCTGCTGATAAGCAGGGCGCGTTACCTTAGTCAGCAGGACTGCGTGGGGTCGTTCTTTCCTCTTGCAGTTCGCTTCATCTTCTGGAAGGAACCCCCTTCGTCCTGGCAGCTCCCCTTCAAGTCGCGGTACCTCCAGTACTTAGGATGTTCTCGCTATCCAGAACCACCGTCCCTAAAGCAGTGCTGGGCACCCTCGCCCACAACGAAAGGGACCCCAAACCCCCCTGGTTCGATTCAGACCCCGCACTACTCGATGACGTGAAAGAGCACCAAGTGGCATGCATGTCAAGTAAGGCTTGGCTCTGTGGCACTGACAGGTATCCATCCTCTTCCCAGGTGGCATGCGGGGGATGTGAGTGGTCCCGTCAGCCCCGTCGTTGGGGGAGTCTATGATTTCCGCGCAAGTTAGGTTCGAGTGGGACAAGGCTGCGTGGAGTAAAAATGTATAGTATATAGTGATAAAATGAGAAGGTGCGGTGATGGCTTCACCGCAGCCGTTCCCCAAATGATATTCGCTCTCAAACGAGTTGGATATAATGATAATGACAAATAACCTCCCAGATGCATATGAAGAAAGGAAGAAACAAGCGTGCCCAACCATGCCCCCGATGAATTCCCAGATGAACAGAAATGAAAAAGACGTCCGACCCTCATGCTTCTTTTTGAATATGCATCCAGTCTAACAAACTGCGCCTTCACCCAATCTTGAATCATGATCTAAAACATTGCGAGAAATAAACAGTAAACAAACCCAATCCGCAGGACAATCCACCCTTGTCAGGAGACAAATGCATAGAAGAGGCCAACGTAGAAAAGAATCGGCGGAAGATGGAAATGCGGAAGATGCGAGAAAAGGAAAATGGCATAAGATCGACGAAATGGAGAGCGGGGATCCGGAGGGAAACGGAAAAGAGAAAGAGATGCAATGCAAAAGAGTAAGAATAAGAGCGGGAAACAAAAAAAAGAAAAAAGAATAAGAAAAGAAAAAAAAAAGGAGGTCGAGTATGGCAATGACATAACGTTGAAATTGCCAAATCACTCATGCACGGGTTTGAGCGTGGCTGGGGTCAAGTCCACGTTGGGGATTTCAGCGTCATCAACGCTGGTCCGCGCCGAAGAGAGCAATCTCCGCACCTCTTCTGCAGTGGCATCTTCTTTGCCAGCTGTGAAAGAACCCCGCAGGCCATTTCTGCCCACATTCAAGCGCCCCGCGGGTTCTTTCTCGGCATCCTTGCGCCCCTCGCTCTCTTCCATCCAGAAACTCTCGATGGCTCCGATGATGCACACCAGGCCGCAAGCCCACCACGCGATAACCGAGTATCCACTCTCGAGGCCTTTCGAGTGAAGCAGACCCGTCACGGTTGGGCCGAAGGCGCGGCTCAGACTGGCCGTCGAGGCGGCGGCGCCGTTGATGGAGCCCAGCACTTTGGAAGAGGGAGCAGCGTTGGCGAGCAGGATGGCGGTAGCGGGGAAGGCGATGACATGGAAGGTAATCTTGCAGATTAAGGCGACATACACGGCGGTCGTCTGGAGCGCCTCGGGCAGGAGAATGAGATAGGGAACCAGCAAGTAGAGGGGTGGCCAGACAAGGAGAACGAAGCGAAAGGTGCGCAGGGTGCCAAAGTGTCGAACGACGAAAGGGAATAGCCAGAGCTGCGCGATCATGGAGTAGACGCCCTGCACCGCCAGCATGAAACCGATCGTCTTGGTGGCCATTCCCAAGCCTCCCGTGAACTTGAAGGGAAGTACGACTTCCTCGTCGGATTTCGGGGTGCTCAGGAAGACGGGCATCAGCTGGTCGAAAGAAACGCTATGGCTAGAGGTGATGTCAGTGTTCAAATCCCTCAATTACGCAAGAAGGGGGAAGGAGATGGAGCGTACTATGCGAGAATTCCGTAGGCGACGATGTTGAAGATGACCTGCTTCGTAAACGCCTTTGGCGTCTCCTTCTTCTGCCCTTCAATGTCGTCATCATCGGACAAAGAATCCGACTCTTTCACTGGGCCCAAACGAGGCGAAGATTCGGTGCTTCTGTATTCCGGCGGAGGGAGATCGAAGTAATCCGTTCCGGTTGAATCCGTCTTGACGTCCGTGTCCTCGGAAAGCTGGACACGCGATCCTGAGCATTTACCGACCAGCCAATGGCCCAATTCCAACCCGGGGTCACGGCGATATTTCTTCTCGGGATGGGTCTCCTCCAGAAACAACAAACCAACGACGACTCCGAAGACGAGGATGACAACGCAGACCACGTTGGGCAGCAGAAATGGGAAGCTATCGAAGATGGTGCCGCGCTGGAATAACCAGGGATAATTGTCGCAGGGCTGTGCCAGCGCACCACCCATGGCGGGTCCGATGATCGATCCTAAGCACCAGACAAATGGCATAATCGAGTAAGCCCGGGGCTGATGTTCTTTGACGGTCACAATCTCTGCCACGGTGGTCTGGAGAACGCCGATGTTTCCATTCAGCAGACCCCCTAGGGCTCGGGCAACCATCGCGGTTGGCAGGTTGGGAGCGAATCCGAATACAATCATACTGATGGCGGTTCCAATCAGACCCATGACCAAGACCGGTTTCCTGCCAATCTTGTCGCTCATTCGACCCCAAAACATGCCCGCTGAGAACTCCGCAAAGGTAAATGCAGATGTAATCATCCCCGCATAGAGGGCAATCTTCTGGTCGTTATCGGTCACGTGGAACGATTCGACCATTTGATAGACGTAGGGGAAGATGGACATGAACGCAATTGGCTCGCAGATGCGGCATAATGCTTGTCAAACTGTCAGTCTCCATGCTAATTCAACCGTACGCAACGCAAAGGAGCGGTCAAAAATGAGACATAGGAAAAGGGCAAAAAAGGGGTCCGTTGAATTTCGACAAGCGGGCAAAGAGCAGGGGGGGACGGAAGGGCAAAAGGTCAAAAAAAAAAAAAAGAAAAGAAATGGACAAACAAATCTTCTCCGCGCACACACTATGCAGTCCAAAGAAATTTTATGACCTTGCACGCAAAGAATTTCAAAACATACCCAGTACAAAAAGTTGGCGGATGGGAAAAGCGGACCAATCACCACCGCCATCGTTATGCCGGCGGCCTTGAATACAGGCCGGTCGTTTGAACATATTGTCGATGTGAACGATCTCTCTCGAAGTCGATGGATTCAAAGGTCTGTTGAATTTGTTCCTTCGTCTTCCTCAAATAGAGAAGGAAAAAAAAAGCACCTCTTCCGTACCCGAAGATGGCAAATTGAGGGCGTGCGTCAAAAGGAATGTGTCGGTTCAGTTGCGAATTCTCCGTTAATCCTGTAGCAGGGAGGGAATGTAATGATAAGATCGTTATATTGAAGGAAGGACGTTATTGTTTTTTTCTTTTTTTCTTTTCAAAGGGGCTGCCGCATTTCTTCCCCCTGTTGACGGTTGACCTCCGGGGATCTTTCTTTGGAATAAAGAAGAAAAAAAAGATGATCCAATCGTACTTTGCCCCCTTCTTTGGCTCGCTTTCGGTTTCTGTTCCCGAAAACGGCGACTGCAAGGGAATCGGGATCAACAAATCTTAAAACCGGGTAATAAGAAGTTGAGCAACACCAAAGGAAAGTCGGCGCAAGAGAAAGACCGGAGTCAATGGAAGATCGGAAGACAATTGAGACAGTCAGGAAGAGTTGAGGTTGGAATGGACCGAAGTAAACCGGAACAGGATCGTTATAGTTTAAAGGGTAGTAGTACACCGTAGTGATGGGAAGACGGAAGGAGGGACCGGAAGAAAAGCAAGAAGGTTTGCAGTTAAAACAGAATGGATCGAAGAGTTTGGGGAATTTGAGAAGTTAGAAAAGGGAAAGAGGAAAGACCTAAAAGGAGATCCGACGGGAAGGGGAATTAAAGGAAGTATTTGAAGTGGATAGTAGACTGGATATGTGATCAGGCCAAAGACTAAAAGCATCAACGGTTCAACATCTGGGACGACAATAATGGAGTCCATTTCGGTTACAGCTGTACAAAGATGGTGCAGGATGCAGACAGCAAACAGTCGTCGAGGAGTAACAGGATCCACATCCGGTGATGATGATGATGATTTAAAATATCCATTTATTATTTATTATTTGGGTTTCGATTTATCCCATTTTGATTTTCGATTTATTTTGATTTTTTTTTTATTTAAAAAAAAAAAAATCGGGTTTTATTTTCTCAGCAGACAGATTCGTACGGAGCGCCTAGTAGACCGGCATACGCAAAGTGAACGACACTGGGTATGGATCGGGGCTATCCGACTGGGCCGCCCATACTACCCAGTAGGTACGACGGAAGGGAGGAGCCAGGGAAGGGAAAAAAAAAGATTTATGAAAAAAATAATAAATCAAAAAAAGAGCGAACATGAAAGGGGGTGGAGCCAATAGCAGAGCAGGAGGAACAGTCACCAAACCACTCCATACATCATTTTTTAGGTAGGTTACCTACACCGGAGTACACAGTGTAGGTACCTAGGCACATACATACATACATCCATCCATCCATCCAAGGCAGGCCAATACCGTTCTTCCATACCTGCTGTATGGAAGGGAAAAATGAAAAACAGTCCGATTACCCATCCGCATAAGAGCGGTATGTCTTTGGATTTCTTACAGGACCAACAAAAAAAGATTAAAATTGAAAAATGGAAAGGAAAAAAAAAAAAAAAAAAAAAAAAAAAAAGTGAAAGTCAAAAATCCGAAATCCCACCTAATTATCCCCAACTAACGGTAATAACGATAACTAATATTGCTAACTGCTAATGACAATTATTTTCCATCGGCCTAATGGGAAGATCATATTTCAGGTCGTAAATGTATCAATCGACAGACTACTTGTCAGACCACTTTTCCCTCGGGCCCCTTTCATGTACCCATATGAGGCGCACCGCGGGAGGGGAAAAAACAAAATCAAATAATGAAATAATTAACGTGTTAGCTGAGAAATAAAAAGGCGGGAAAGAAAAAAGTGGGAGAGGCAAAGAGAGAAAGAAAGAAAGGAGCCCCAGTTACAGAGCCGCCGCCGCAGATTGACCGGTAGACCCATAAGACCTGAGCCCCGGGCTCCGGGGAACAGAGAAAGTTGTGTATCTAGAAGCGCGCTAAATAGGCCCATAAGGCAAGGATGATCGGCTTTCCAGAAGTCTGGTTTAGTGCGACCTTAGTGAGATGATAGATCTAACAGTCCACCCACACCCCCAAGCCCACTTTCTCTCTGTCGTGTCCCGCCCCCAACAATCAGGAAAGGGGAGGAAGGATGGAAACTACTGGCAATATTATCCGGCTGGATTATGGATCTCTCAGCTGTTATGTTCCAGCGGCTACGGAGTACGGAGTACATATGTACTGTACTGTACGGTGTATTCATTCTTTACAGATGCTCCGGATAGTCTATCGCCCAAAGATGCTGGTCCACAGCTGGAGAATTCTAGAAATCTTAGCGGGTTCCCACTCGTTTTTTGGTGGTGGATTAGTTGATAGTTCAATAGGACAGGTAAAAAGGAGATCGATTTCCGGAATTACAAAGATGTATCCATTCGGTGGACAGGAGCAGATGAGGGGAACAAACAAATGGAAAACAATGGCTAGTTACGACAGAGCCATTACTTTATGACAGGTATCTACGCAGCGACATCCCAGCAATGATCTAACTATAATGGGGTGATTGGTGATTATTCAGGTCGGAAGAGACAATTAAAGATCATAAGGTACCGTAACGAGACCGAAAAAAAAAAATAAAACAAAATTATTGGTTTGGCAATAATAAATTTCAGGGGACGCGGACACACACAGTGAAAGACGGGGGGAAGAGAGTGAGGGAGAGGAGAGGGCGGGATTAAGTTGGTGATAATATGCGGTGTATTCCTTATGCACGTACATACAGCCACTGATGGGCAGGAGACGTGATATCCGTTAATCCGGGCCAAGCGAAGGAAGTAGTTACTCGTAGAGAGTAAGACGACCCGGCGCCAAAACAAGAGGGGTTTGGGTAGAAGTGGGCAAGTAATTAGCAGGTTAGCAACAGGATAGCCAGAGCAGAGTCATCGGCTCATCACCATCGAGCAGAAGTGGGTCATTGATACCTGTGGGATGGAGGCGATTAATAGAGGTGAGCAGTCGACCAGCAGGAAGTCAGCGACCCTTACTCCCGTACGGTGAGAAACGACACTATTCGTTTGGTTGCCCGCCTCATGTGGGCCGAAAACGGGTTGATCGGAGAGAAAAAATTGATTGACGTCTAGCGGGATCACCCTGTCAGAAATGGAAGGGAGAAACATTGGTACGGAATACCAGTGGTAACATACCGAGGTCCCTCTTTGAATTTTGAATTATTAATTGTGAATTTGGGAATTGATGTGATGTGATTTGATTTGATTTGATTTGATTTAAAGGTTGAGGTAGGACGGAAGGTAAAGTAAGGGAGATGGGCGGGCAGGTACAGTACCTGTCCGGACAATAAGCCTAATAGGTACTTTATCTAGTTAAGGTGCCCAGCCCCGTACGGTAATGCCGGTACGGGCAAGAATGGAAGGGTTGGAGGATGGCTTCACTCTGAAAGAAAGGATCGAAGTGAGGAGGAGGCAAGCAGCGGCGCAGCAAATAATAATAGCGTCGCGGAATCGCCTGTCCCTGGTGCTGCACCCCAAACTCTATTTCTTCTTTCTTCGGGTTGAATTAACCGCTGTTTCTCATTCCCATCGCGGAAACAGGAGTCCGTCAATTTCTGGATCCTGGAGGGCCAATCTAGAAAGTTAACTAATTTAAGCAATTAATGCTAAATACTACTTGAAAGATACGATAGGGAATGATCGAACGACGGCGGTGTCTTCTTTTCCTTTGCCCCTTCCATTGTTTCGACAATTCAAAACATTAGTTAGCTAGCTAGTGCTTTCGCTGTAACTACCTTAACTATGCCCCCCCCTGGACCGTTGAGGCGAAGTACACTGGAGTAGTAGTACTGTAATCTGGCTGAAGCACGCCCGGAATTCCTGACGTCATCGCAACTCCCGACTGCCATTCCGGGTAGAGTCCCCGGATCGAGACGGCAATGACCACGGAGAAGCAATAATAGTAGGGAGTAGGAAGAGAGGTAAGTCGACTGGTACCCGATGGTCGTACGGGAGTTAACTTAGATGCCTTGTCGACCTTTTACCCTAGACTGGCTACGGCTATTGGCAAAGTTTCTTCCATTTGTTCTGCGTTTGTTCCGTACCACGGATGACCATTGGTCGGTCTCGTTCCTACATGCCCCAAAGCCGACTCACAGAAAAGTCAAACCAAAACACTCTCTAGTGAATAGGTAAGGTAGCTAAACAAAGCGAACGAAGTCAGCGTCACGAACGTCCCGCCCCGATTTATGGCGGCGCTAAAGGCGGGCGGAGGAGGGAAGGCCCAAGAGGTTGGGATTCGTTCGCTCCGCCAATGCCTGTCGTTGCCCGCATCCAGGCAGTAATTAAAATAACCCAAGTAAAAAGGTAACCAAATAACTACCTAAGGTAAGGTAAGTAGTACCTACATACGTGTAAGGTATGTATTGAGATACTGATCGTACGCCGGAACTGCTGATAAATAACAGAAACGATCGATTACTGACACTGTTACTACATAGGGTAAACAGTGGTAACGCCGCGGTGGATCTCATAGTGCCTGGCCTAGTGCAGCTCAGATCTGAGGACCACGCGAGAGGGGGAAAGGAAAGGAATAAAAGAAATGCAAGTGATCTTTTGACCATCAGGATTGGAATCGGCCGGAGGGGTGTGATAGGACATCGAGAACGCCAGCAGGATGCCGGTTGAATCATCCGTACGCCGTCCGGGTTCAAACAAAGAAAGGGAAGCCAGACAGGGAGAGAGAGAAGGAAGAGGGGGAAAGAGATGGGAAGATACCCGACGTCATCGTACTTTGACGTCGATGACCGGCAGCTCAACCGGCCGGCGCTAAGAGATCGTTTGGAACGGAGAAAAGAAACGAGGGATGCTAGATGTACTTCGACATCCACACCGCATGCCAACCTACCTATTTCCATGTTGATTAAGGGGCCCTATACACGGTGATACACATCCTCGCACCCATGGTTCCCACGCGGAAGGACGCAACCTAAATGCCACTTCGACCTTTGGGGTTATCCCACCTCGGCGAAAAGCAAACATCGTCCCGTCCTGATACAATAATACGTACCATATGGACGCTATGTCGCTGCAGGGAACGAGGTCGTGACGGCGTGAGACCAATACCGTTGCTTCCTTGGGGATCCCGACAGGTAGCCTGCAAATGACGCGCTGTTTAATTGTTCTATCTATGCATGAAATACAAACGGACACGATGTAATTGCTTATTTTCGCAGCATTTGACAGGCGGAAATGTAGGGTTTCCTGGGGCCCCGAGAGCATTGGCGGGTGACCCGAAAATGTCCCGGGCAATACCTACCCTAGATATAGAGCGGAGTGCACTTATGTGCATACATACGGTGTACATGATCTAGCGGTGTCGACGTGACGCTCTCCAGGTGATAGTGCAGGATGTCTTCCCCCGCTCTCTGTGCCTCTCTCTCTCTCCGTTTCTTGCGTGAGCTCTCTCTAGCTCGGGACGTCGTTATCGTGTCCATCGCGACATCCATTCGGAGGTTTCGGAGGAAGCTAGAAGATCGGTGAAATGTCATTGCGACGTGCCTAACCATATATGCACTACAGTACGGCCGATCATGTGAGCATGATCTTTCTACCTAAATCCTGACAATACTCAGGTAAAGCATCTCCGGTGTACATGGTCGTATTGAATACTCTATCATGGGAGGTTCATGGGTTGGTCGGAAGAAACAAATAAATCAATTATGAATCATGAGACAAAAAAAAAAAAAAAAAAAAAAAAAAGGGATTTGGGGGAAAAATTGAACAGAAAAGTAAAGCCAAAACAATCCCAGATAGGCTAAAGATGATACGTTGGAAACATTCGGTGTGTTGTTATTGTTAACCGGTTAGCGACGAGACAGGATATCCAGTGGTAACCATCCGGCCTAAAGCCCTACGGTTGACACACCCGCCGTTGCCCTGGCGGGTAAGCAGCTCCTGAAGCTAAGGTGGGGGTGCTGAGGGGGGATGTCGGAGGGAATCCTGAGTAGAACCTCAGGGCGACCGTAAGCGGTGAAGGGGGAAAGGAGGGGCTTGCAGACAGGATGGACAGTAGACATGACTCCTGTTGGCTTGCATGGCCAGTGTGTGTTTATTTCGCAACGACCCATGGTCATAGGTTGAGCAAGGGCTGTATAACCCGTTAGTTTGGGCAGAAATCAAATTGGTGGGCACGACCAGCTGCAGTTGGCCTGCGATCCTGCTGGCGCTCGGAAATTGGCCATGGAAGAATGAGAGCCCTTGCCCACCTTGCAGCGAGGGAAACTACCTAAACATACGGTGAGCAGTGAGCACGACACCCGTACCCGATCAATAATGATTGATGATTATGGTACACAGCCACAACAGCTAGCGGCAGTCTTCGCGAAGTGTTCTTTGCCCTCTTGATGGTTGGGCCAAGATCGCCTTTTGCATGCAAGGCAGCTTGATTGCTACTCTTTTTTTTTCTTTATTTGCTTTTTCTTTCTTTTCCTACCTGACGACCGTCGCTCAAGGCGGGGTATCCAAATGCCCCGCGGTACATGGCTGGCGTATGTCGTGTCTTGCTGCCTTCCAGGTACCTATATTCTCGGGAAATATTGCGCACACGAGGCGCATCAGACCATCTGCTCGATTATCCTGTTTCTCTCCGAACGATGCACCGTAGCTGTCACCAACCGGTGTTTTCCATCCACTTCTCCGCGATATGCAACCGATAACTCTCCCTACGCTTGACGGGAAGTTTCTCCCACATGCTCGATTGCCACTCTCCCATTCGTGCCAGATACCGTAATCGGTGCAATTCCTGATATCTGCGTAATCTCGGAGTTCGATAAAGCAGACTCTTTACAGAGTACAGCGTACAGAGTAGATGTGACGTCGCCATCTAATCATGTGTACCTATCCGCTCATACGTGTTGCTTCCCCACTGATTCAAGGGTAGTACGGAGTAACGGGGAATATCTGAGGTTCTTTCTCTCCCCCTTTTCAATCCCTTCACCGTCTTTTCATTTTCTTTCTTCTTCTCCTTCAACTTTGCAAGAATCCATTTTTCTTGACTAAAGTACAGAGTAGTGGCCGGGTAACTACAGAATCTTAGTCTTACCTAATGCTGACCTCCCCACCGACCCCCAATCAGACCCAGTTCAGCGCAAATGGATTCATCAGCTTTCAGGTCGCAAGCCACCGGATCCTTGTTGGCTGGAGATTATGTACTTTGTGGATCATTCTAGAGATGCAGCATCCGCGCCAGATTGTCGGGTCCGCAATGAATGGTTAAACATGACGTTGTCCTCATACTTTGTGCAGTTACATTCTTTCCTCCCCCCCAACCTTCCAATCTTCCATATTTTCCCTCGTCGTGAAACAAAGGTCGCTTAGCAAATCCACAATAACTAAATCCTTTCGTTTACCGCCTCGACCCGCCACCGTCAGGCAACCTGACTCAAATCAGCTGTCTGTCTTGGAGGGTGGCGGGGGGTTGCGCGTGTATGTTTCATGATTATTACCGCCCACCGGACGGGATCTTGACTCCGTGTTAATACTTCATAATACCTGATAGGGTAAAGCAGGATTCATGTACCGAAGGATTCTAGAAAACTACAGAACGGAAGTACGGAGTACGTAGAAGGGAAAAAATTGAAAAAAAAAAAAGGGATAATCCACCGACGCATGGGTCAAGGAGTCGGACGATCAACAAATAAGATCCTCCGATCCACTCAGCAGCGAAGGATCGGTGATACACCGTACGCGACATGGAAAGGGAGTAATAAATAATAATAATAATAATAATTAAAAAAACATGGCCTATATTACTGCAAACGGACTAACTCCCCAAGCAATTAGTTAACGTAGGCGAGGGGGAGGTGAGAGAAAGACAGCAGGCAGGCAGGCAAAATGCGAGTGCGGTTGTGGCGGATCAGAAATAAGACAGATGCAAATGTTGGAATATCCCTGAAGGCCATCAGCTGAGATCGCCCTCGTACGGCGTATGTGTAGGTAAGTGGTTCGGTGGTTCTGGCTTACTTGCTCGCCGTCATCATCACTGTTGTACAGACATACAAAACTGTGTACATATCAGGCAGGTAGACTAGATTGTCCTGCACCATGTCATCTATAGTTCCAGGGATCTTATAGGTTAGTGGGAATTGATCATTGTTCTAGTTAGCCATTCATACTAATTAGTACGGAGTACACAGTATGTATTCTACACAGTAAGTGCTTAGTTCTCATACATCGAGTTTTTCTTTCTCTTTGCGGAGTAGGAAAAGGAAGAAAAGCTCATGTTTAGCCAGTGGAGATCTACGGAGCATCAATACAATGTTCCATACGGAGTACAGGGATCTCTAAACTACTTCTCTAGTTAGTCTCTACAGAACACCAAAAAAATAGTATATAAAATTTTCTAATATTTTGATTGTGACACAAAACAAACGTCGCGTGATAGCTGAACAAAACGAGCCAAAGAATCAGGTTCCAGCAGGGACTCCAGGGAGTCAGCTAGCTAGGTCAAATAGGTACGAACTCCACGGCTTCCAGGTTGTACTATGGGATGCTGGGTCCGGATTCACTTCCCCGGACCAATAAAACAGGCCATTGCGTAAATCAGTTGGTTTCTAATTTCAAGTCTGCAATGTGAAACACAAAAAAATTTTAAAAAAAAATAAAATAAATAAAAATGAAGAAAGCAGGATTTTCCATTAGATGACCCGGAGGCGATTTCTGGGGGCGGTGATTCGCTATGTACTTTAATTAATTTTCGACTACTGTAAGAAGGGGAAGCTCGCTAGGAGACAGACTAAAGTACGATTTACGGTACCTTTGTGGTGACGGGCAAGCTTCCATTCCACTATTTGCTTTTGCGATTGGTAACGAGGAGGGGTCCCGTGTCTTTTTTCTCCACAGCTTCAAGGGGGCAGGGGATAGGAGAAAATGGTTATTCGTTAATGTACGGTGTGAGACTGAGCATGTTAGGCTACGGGTGTCGGCTCCGGATCAGGTTCTGTGGAGAATGAGATCAATTCCGGTTTGCTAACCTGCGACTCCGTAGATAAGTTACGGGTGGAAGACTGGAAGGATATCCGTCCCGTCCTGTCTTAACCAGGAAAAAAGAATGAAAAAAAAAAAAAAATTTTCAGATAAAATTTCAAAGCACCGTAAGACAGAAAGTTACCTGTAAAGATTCAAAGACTAAAATGAATCAAAATGACCCGAAATAGAACTGAACCCCGAGTAAGGTTTGCATGTATGTATGGATCTTTTATGGATAAGGCTTGGCATGCTCTTTCTTCGTTGCTACTGTACTTTCTACGGAGTACGTTCTAGTTTCTGGGTGGCAAAAGAGAATCTCCAGGAACAACTTAGTCGCCTCTACGGCGTACCTTTAGTGCCCCAATTCTGGTACTAAACGGCTTCCCCGGCGGAATGCAATCCGGTGCCGCGGTGACGGATAACAATTGACTCCTGGATGGGTCCAGTGTCTTGTCTTTCTCACGTCTGAAAGTCTGTTTTATTTATTATTATCCAAGTTTGTTTTTACTCTTTCACCACGGAGTATGCGAATTGTTGAGAGATGGCGAATTGATACAGTTTTGTATACGGATACTCTCCGTTTTTCATATTTTAATCTGTACTGTAAAAAAAAGATATCCAGAATGATGATAATAATGATAATAACTGATCTGGCTGGCGCAAAGAGATTACACACCGTTTCACCCCTTTTTTAGGGCCGACGACAGAAACTTCGTACCTGCTTCGATCATGTGAGCTGCAGGCGAAACAGGAACGGTGAGGCCATGGCCCGCTCGCTGTACGGTGACCTCAGCAGGACTCAGCTCTCCCTAACCGCCTCTCCTTTCCAGCGGTGCCAGGAACATCTTCCCATTCGCCCATCTAACCTGATGGTTAAGACTCGAGTGAGCCACCGGGCTCCACTGCGGAACCTTTCAGGTCCAATGTATCTGCGTGACGCAACTTTTGATCGCGAACACGTCCAAGCGTGGAATGTTACAGCGTACGTACCGAGTCCTTCTGCCGGAATCGACAAGGGGGAAGAAATTGACAGGTGATGTGATGAATACGATCACGCCGTGAATAACTCGATTACCAACCATCTCGGTCCTTGGAAGGGCTGTGTGATTGATGTTGGTCTTGTTTTTTTTTTTTTTTTTTTTTTTTCTTTTTTTTTCCATTTTCTTGACTGCAGATGCAAGCTCAGTGTGACAGCGAGCTACTGCATTGTTGCTCACACGGTCTAGAGACTTAGATCGATGCGATGCGATACGAGCTAAGAAGCGATCGAGATACAGTACAATGAGGGAAACCCCACCCCATGACTGAGAAAATCCCATCTGCAATATGGAGTAATAGTATGGATGATAATAGAGGAGCCTAAGGGGGCTTTTCATCATTCCTTCGCCACTCGATATACAGTACTTCTGTACATACACCGAGCATTCTAGGCCCCCGTTGAACCTGCCATCCTGCAAGCAAAAGAAAAACGAGGAGGAAAAATGAATAGAAGGACAACAGAGACACACGCCAGTCTGCGTCACCAAAGGGCCCAGCTTCAACGAAGGACTAAATTTAGGTCCTTCCAGGTGCTCGCTGTCCCCAATGGAGTCACTTGCCGGTGGAGACTGAGAGAGTTCTCTTTGTCAACGCACCTTAAGCACACCATATCGATTCAATTGGTTGGAATTATGTATGCCATGCATGAGCGTATGTACGTACATATCCATGTACATGCTTGATACATATATACGAAATGGTTCGTACCTTATCCCAGTATGCGTCAGGAGGGCTGTTAGACACATACAATAGACCCACCAAACACGCAGCGATGGGCGCATACCGATCGACCATTTGGCCGGCAATGGCCTCATTCATGTCACACAAGTCTTGCCTCTACCGTGGCACCACCTGACCCCTATGCGCCGTGCAAGGGCTTTTGGTCGGTATAACGGATTGCTCCCCCTTGTACTCCGTATAACGTACCATTTACCTATCAAGGAATCGCCAGGGAGCAGGGGCTATTCTTCTCGTTCTTTTTTTTTCTCTTTCTCTTTTCAACAAAGAAAATCAGAAAAAAGAAGAAAAAAGAAAACAGTTGGTGCCTGTCACTGCCCAGCCTGTCAAATGTCGGGTGCTTAAATTGTACGTCAGCGCTTCTCTATCAATCGTTTGTGGGAGGGTAGAATTTTCCATTTTCTTATTTGTGCTGACTGTCTCAGTCTCGAGGCTTGTACAACAATGAGTCTTACATTCTTTGTCTACAATCCACATGCGCATGCTTATCGACCGCCTCGTCCCAGCCTCGGGCTGCCACCGTTTTCTAGCGGTGACAGCAATTCGCCAAGCATCTTGGATTGGACTGGACTGATACCGTGAAGCTGTTGGTCCTTACCGTGATACCGCATCGGTGGCTGATCCTGGAAGTCTTTTCCCCTGAGAAGCCGACGGGTTATGGGTTTCTGTTTCAGCTGAAGGAACGGCACGGCGCTGGTCCAGCTCAGATCTAGGCCCTCGTTCAAAGCCCGGCGCCTCGAGGTTGGCTACGAGGTTAGCTGATTCCCTATGACAACCATTGGGCATGGAAATGGATTCCTGCATCGGTATCCGCTTCGGTATCCAAGATGAGGCTGTCGATAAACTAGCGTAAGCTCGGATCAAATGGAGCGCCAGTCGATCCTCCGCGGAAACTGGCCTGGGCCGGTCTGGGTCTCAGGGCCGGCCAAAAGTACGATGCTAGCAATCTAGGGGGTGGAAGAACATCTTCATTCGGTGAGGAATTGGGAAGAAGTAGTTCCTAGGCAGCATCAGCCGACGAGATATGGTACTTTCGTATCTTGGTCGCGTCGGCTCCGAACTAGTGCACGCCTTCGCAAATCCAACACTTTCCATTTCTAAGTTTATGGCTTAGAATCGTACAGACCACAAAGAAAGGGGTCGGGCTATTATCTCCGGTCGTGATAATTGGTTTGCTCGTTTGTCCTTGGCGGAGAATCAACTGTATCCATCTCGACTCGTTCCGTAGGTGATCCATCGCCGATGGGGAACCCTCACCCTGGTCTTGCACTAATTCTTTTCTTTTTTTCCCCCGTTTTCAGCACTAATGAAACCAGGATTTAGATTGCAGCCAAAGCACGAACTTGGTTGTGTCAAGTGTCAATCTATTGAGTGGCAAACTGTTTTCTTTTTCCTTTCTTTTTCCTTTCTTCCACCTGTTTTAATTTATTTTTGGCCCCCATCGGTAGTGGATTGTGACATATGACAGGTCCAAAATGAACTGCACCGGTTACTAGAGTTGACCCGACAATAGTCTTACGATGATCTTATTTTCGCTCCGTGGCTTCATGTTTGCTACCTCGCACCAACCAGCTTGCAAAATCGCGAAAAGAAAAAAATAAAAACATAGGCATTGTGTGCGGGTATGGCGCATGCTTCCGTTTATGTAGCTCCGGGCTGCTTTGCAATCCTTAGTCGGTCGAGAGATGAACAACTTCTTTTCCACATTATTCGAGCCGACGTGCAGATTCTATCAGATCATTTTAAAATGCGATCCACTTGGATTCCGTCGCTCGCGGCCTATTCAGTGTCAGATGCCAGATTGCCTTCCAAGGGAAGTTTGCTAATAAGCATTTGTCAGACAGTCTCTGGCGAGGGACTCCGTACGGCTTATCATGCATGTTCCTGGAGAGCGCTTTCGGCGGATTGCCGAGCAGTCCGGGAAGGCTGAACGTTTAGCAGCGGATACAAAAACAGGTGAGAGAAAAAAAAATATTAGGAGGAAAAAAAAGAAAAGGAAGAAAAATTCTTATGACTCCGTATCTCGTTCTTTCATCAACCCCGATCACCGCTTTTCCGGGTACGACATGCATTATGTTCGTCAGCATCGGTCTCATCCGGATACCGGTGATCTTCAACGGAGCTTCTATGCTGCCACGACACCTTGCAGCTTCTCCAGGATTGGACAGTATCCACGCGTTATGCCAGAGCCTTGGTTTTCGGTCCGTATAAGGTCAGATGGGATCTGCCGGTCTACGGTACTGGAAAGCACAGCGTCCTGGGATTGGTCGGGCTTTTTGGCCGGATTGACATCTTGCATGCGGTCTCTCTCGGGCATGCTGGGTTGCATATCGCTATTCAGTTTCCCAGAGCAACAACGTCTTCAACCTCCTTGATCCCTTTCGTGACAGGAGCTGCGCGCAAGCTGAATATGGGCGTGTGGATCGTCTGTTGTGCATGGTATGTTCCAAACCTGATCACTGGCTACACCGTGAAAAGCAATATGTTCTATACATAGGATCTACGCCTTCTGGATCCCAAAGAACTTGGTCATTGAGAGCCCTATGGAGAATTCCTTCCAAGGAACACGCGACTTCGACGCCTGGGAAACCGGATTTGTATCCGTACGATGCCGTGGCGCTCTGTCCGCAAGGGAGGACCTATTCCATGATCATCGGGATTACGACTATCAACAAGGTCGACACGACGCCAAGGGGTCTAGACATGTATTACATCATGACTTTCCGGCTCGATCATGACTCGTGAATCAACACCATTCCGGTAGAATGGATGAGTCAAAACTCAGGAGAGCTGGGCTGTCAAGTGTCAGATCCCCGGAGACGGGACCAATGGGAAGCTCCCAACTCGCTCCCAGGCCCTTCATTGGTTACGAGGTAGGCACAAGAAGCTTCCTTGGAATGAAGAAACTCAGGTTCAGCCGGTTTTCTGTGGGGCGTCTGGCGGTGACATGAGTAGGAACAGAAAAACGTCTGCACTTACGCACACACCGACCTGTAGCAACTGATGGACGTACCCTAACCAAGGTGGGATTCAAATCGCGTTATCATAGAGCTGAATAGCTGTTTATAGGAGGAATACATATCATCGCGTTTAACACGGTAGAGGAAATAGATTTGTCTAGTGTGATTTCGACGGTGAATTTCCAACTGGTGCTCTTGGGGCCAAATCAACCCCTATGATCAAAATATATAATCCTATTTAGATTGTTGTAACATTTCAGCTTCCGTTTCATCTCCATTGTGGAGTCAATCTGATCAAATACAGTCAGAATGTAGATATAACTGTGTTTTTTGAAATAGCAGTTAAACTAGTGCTGTAGCTAGTGTATTCAATCACAAGTTATTCGCATCTAGTATTGATCCTGAGGATGTATGTGTACGACAACGTTTACCAAATATTATTGCTGCATCCTGGCGTTCTGGTCATCAGATACAATGCAGATGTGGTATGGTGCTTCTCTATATTCTCTCTCTCTTTCATTTCTATTTTTTCCTTGCACATATGCAATGTAGTTAGAATTTAAATTCAGCCCTCCATGGTACCACTTTTTGTTGCCATATTCCTAAGGCATAAATAATGTCAGGTGCTGATAAGGTCACGTGCGTAGTCGATTTGCGACGCGATAACGGTGCAACATCTGCCAGCTCTCGATTGTCGGCCATTGCATCACTTACCCACCAGCCCTGCCCTTCTTGAACAGATTCCAAGGAAGATGGTGGTAAACTCATCTTTGAAATAATCTCCTCAACCCCGATACATAGGATCTTTCATCCCAGGATGAGAGATTCTTAGTTTAGTCTGACAGAAATGACGACCCAACGATCAGGCCTTTGGCTCTCATTCTCGCTCCTACAACGTACTTCTGTCCTTCGCTCGATCGGCAATAGGCCGAACAGGGTACTCCAAACATGTCGCCTGTACAGCTCACAGACGGATACCACGGAACCAGGGGTCTATCGTCCCAATGCCAACCATGACCCCGAACTGTCGCACCTCAACCCCTCGGCCGACGACTATTCCCGATTCATCTTCCAGGATAAATGTCGCTCGATTATACACGCGGGATCCGGTGGCAACGGGTGCGTCTCGTTTCTTCGAGAAAAATACATCGAGGAGGGTCCACCGAATGGCGGCGACGGCGGCAGCGGCGGAAGTGTCTATATCCAGGCCGTCGAGGGTATGACCAGTCTGCATAAGCTGGCTCGACGGGGTATCATCAAGGCCAGTCGTGGCAGAAATGGACAGGGCAAGAGCAAAGGGGGAAAGCGGGGCCAGGATGTCCTGATACAGGTCCCTGTCGGGACTGTCGTGCGTGAGGTGGACCGGTACGACCCTGTGGCCGAGGAGGAAATCCGGCTGAAACAACGCAAGATGGGCATGGACAGGGCGGATGAGCTCGACGAGATTGGGCTCCCCTCTGTACGGCATGACCGTTGGGTGCTCTACCCTGGTGCCAACCCGTCCGATTTTCTCACGACCGTGTTTCCCAAGAATCCGCCGCGACGACAGCACATTGCCTCATTGGAACCAAAGGCCCCCATCCACCTCGATCTCTCCCACCATATGGACAAGCCCATTTTGTTGGCTGCAGGCGGAGCCGGGGGGCTGGGCAATCCGCATTGGGTTTCGCGTTCTATCACCCGGCCGAATTTTGCGTCTAGGGGCGAGGGTGGGAAGCGTCTTGAACTAGAATTCGAATTGAAACTGCTTGCGGACGTTGGATTGGTTGGCAAACCCAACGCTGGGAAAAGCACGCTGCTTCGATCCTTGACCAATAGTCGCACGCGGATCGGAAATTGGGAATTCACTACCCTGTCGCCGAATATCGGCACGGTGGTGATCGACGATCACAAAGGAAGGCCACTGGTTGAAACCAAGGGCAAGGCGCCGCGGACCAATTTTACAATCGCAGACATTCCGGGTCTGATTGAAGGCGCCCATCTGGATCGCGGCCTGGGTCTGGGTTTCCTGCGACACATTGAGCGGGCCGGCATCCTGGCCTTTGTGGTCGACCTCAGCGCCGGGGACCCCGTGGAAGGACTGCAGAATCTCTGGCGCGAGCTGGGAGAATACGAGCGGGTGCGCGACATGGAACCGGCCTCCCAAGAAGACGAGGAGGATCCCTTGGCCTGGGTCCCGCCAACTCGTGGCCTCCCCGAGCTCCATCCTGAGGAGCATCAACCGCTCAACAGCACGAGCAATCTCCCTGAACTCTCCCTGCCTCCTATTCACACGAAGCCGTGGTTCGTCGTGGCCACCAAAGCCGATCTCCCGGAAACGCAGGAGCAGTTCAAAAAGCTGCGCGCGTACCTCAGCTCTGTCGAGAAAGGCGAAGTCGAGCACCCAGGCGGTCACACAAACGGGTGGAAGGAGAAGGTCTGCGCAGTCCCAGTTAGTGCCATGAGAGGCGAGGGCGTAAGCCAACTTCCTAAGCTCGTCATGGAATTCCTGGATTGATTTGCAATGGCCGACTCTTGGCAGATGAAAGGGGGTCTGTTTTTGACCAAGGATTGCAAGGGGCTGCAATCGACACTCGAAGTCTCTTCACGTCTTGTATAGCACCATGCTTTGTATTTATAAATAAACTGTCAGCAAGTCTTATGCGGATTCAGGGAGCATTTGGCAAGCAGTGTATAATATTATGAAATGCTTTCTTCTTACATCAAGGTACTATTGCATTCTAGGAACAACGGGCTGAGGATATGTCTAACATTTGCTGATCTATACGCTGAGAAACACCACTTTGAAGCGAACGTGATATGACTGTGAAGGCTTAAAGAGAAGTTGCCCTCATCTTTCATAAATAATGCAGACTTATGAGAATCAACATGTTGAACATATTAGTACTCAGTAATGTTGACGGTGTGACGGAATTGATTGAAATCACATGAATCCAGTATGACGTCGTGAAGAGAAAAAATAGAAAAATAAGAGAGCGCGTCAGAACAGAAACATCAACAGAAACACCATGAATCATCCAACGTGAAGAACCGTGGCACAGCGTGATTTTTTTTCGCTTATTACTACGTGATAGCACTTACGCCTTCGAGTATTCCTATTAGAGAGCTTATCTTCCATGCCCGCTTACCTATAAAATCATGGTTCTCCTCCCAAGGGTCATCGCCCTTGCGCTCTCCACCATCGCCGAGCCGGCCTCTGACGACCCCATTCTGCAAAGCCTCAACCACGATATTGAAGCTCATCGGAACCTTGTGCTCAACTCGTCTGATAAAGCCCTTGAGATTGCTGACGCGAAACTACGCGTTTTCCCCTTCAAGGATGTCGAGATCTGTTGGCGACGGCTCTACACGGACGCAAGCATCG
This sequence comes from Aspergillus ochraceus, assembly GCA_004849945.1. NCBI lineage: Eukaryota > Fungi > Ascomycota > Eurotiomycetes > Eurotiales > Aspergillaceae > Aspergillus > Aspergillus ochraceus. The sequence goes on from SSOS01000004.1 coordinate 729,410, forward strand.
TCAAGGCCTGTCTTCAGATCTGCAGCAACTGTGGCTTGTTAAGCGAGAGGGACTTGAACTCTGATGGCGAGAAAGACCAGGTTTCATGGCTGTCTCCTTTAATCGAGGACCTTAATCGCATACGAGACGGAAACGGCGGGGAAGGGATCCAGGTGGACTCGACCGCACCATGGCTCTCGCCGACGATACACATCCTCGATAAAGCGCTTATCATGACCGGCGCTCCTTTGCGTGAAACACTCATAGAATCTCTCCTCGATGCTCTACAGAGCGCGATCTTGTCTTCGAACACCGAAAATGCGGCCTCGGTGGACGACCCCGAAACCGTCGACGAAGCTTTACGCCCCGCTGCGAAGCGTCGAAAGACCTCCCCTCCTCTTTTCCCTCCAGACACGATCCCCGCGCCCCAAATAAGGCACCCCGTCACGCGTATTTCTGCACCGTCATTCAGCGCCATCGAACATCATATTCATTCTGACCGAACGCCCTTGGTGATTACCGACGCGGTGGAGCACTGGCCCGCGATGTCGACGCGTCCTTGGGCCTCGCGAGACTACTGGCTCGGACTCACTCTGGGCGGTCGACGGCTCGTGCCTGTGGAAATCGGCAGATCGTACACCGACGAGGGTTGGGGCCAGCGGATTATGGAGTTTGGCGAGTTCGTCGATCGGTACATTTGGCGAGAGGACGGCGCCAACGAGGGCGATGGCGATGATGACGAGCCCCAAACCGGCTATATGGCACAGCATGACCTGCTCTCCCAGATTCCCGCCCTGCGCAAGGATATCTGCATCCCCGACTATTGTTACATCGATCCACCCAGCCCGGAACCCGGCACGCCGGTCTACCTGAAGAAGCGCCGCGAGCAGGAGAAACGGACCAAGGACATCGACTCCGAAGCCATGTCCACCACTTCGGACCATGAAAGTCACCAAAACGACAGTGCGTCACACCACTCCTCAGACATGAGTCTCCCCAGCGACCCGATCATCAACACCTGGATCGGTCCGTCGTGGACTATATCCCCTCTCCATCATGACCCGTACCACAACATCCTCGTGCAGGTCGCAGGAACCAAGTACATCCGTCTCTACTCCCCGCACACCCCAGCCTCGCAGATCCATCCCAAGGGAATGGAATCCGTCAACGAGACCTCGTCGCCAGAGGTCAGAAACGACCACTCGAACCCAACTCACCACGGAGAACCAGGCCCCGATCAGCAACCGCAGCTGATTGACATGTCCAATACCTCGGAGGTCGATCTTGCGGCGATTGAGCTCTCTCCCGCGGAATCCGAGCAGTGGGACGCCATGTGGCCGGGTTTTCTTCAGGCGGAGTACGTCGAGACCGTACTGAGGGAGGGCGAGAGTCTTTATATCCCCGTGGGATGGTGGCATTACGTTCGGGGTTTGAAGGCTGGTGTCAGCGTGAGTTTTTGGTGGGGGTAGATGGTCTTAGCCTCTCTTTTTCTTTTTATCTTTTTCTGATTGTTGTCTTGATCTCTTTCGAGACTTCAGCAAGAGCTGCTCTATTCTTTTTTAACTTTTTCTTATAAGATAATGATTAATACAATACCCCTGGTTTAGTAGACGGAGAATTTTTTTTCTCTTGTTTTTTCCCCCTTGATACTAATCTAGGGTAGGCATTGTCCTTATAGAATTATAGTTCATCAAAGCGTACGGGTTAATATCTAGACAGTAAGTACAAAGAGTGATCGGGCATACATCAAATGCAACAGAAGACCAGTTCAAGCCTTCCTCACCAACACCAACGGCTTCCCAGCCTCGATCGAATCCCCCGGCTGCACCAGGACCTTCTCGACCGAAGCACCCACAACCTCCGGCTCCGCCCTCACCGCGATCTCCAACTTCATCGCCTCCAGTACCACCACGAGATGATTCTCCCCCAGCTTCTCCCCCTGCTTAACCTCCACCTTCCACACATTCGCATTCAACGGCGCATCCACAGCCATCACATCCGGATCCTTGAGCAAACTCTCCACCTCGTCCACTGGCACGCCCTTCTCCGCTTTCTCCCTCGCCCAGCGCTCCAACAGCTCCGTCTCTAGTTGATCCATCTCGGTCTGCGCCTGGCGCTGTCTCGCGCGGATCGCGGTAACCTCATCCCTCGTCTCGTCTAGCAGTTTATTATGCTCTGCCATATCGAACACCACATCTTCCCACTCATACTCATAACGCCCGCTATTAAACCGTGCAAGGAGCCGCTCATACTCATCCTCCTCGACGCGATAGAACGTGATCTGATCGAATTCCTCAAATAGCCACGGCCTAGCAGCCGTATACCCGCGCTTCGAGCCCAGAATATCCACGCCCGGAATCGTCATCCCCGTCATTTGATACCCGCCGGGCGAATCGACATTATACAGCGCCATGCAGCTGCCGCCCCACGATACCGAGCCTGCGGGGGTGTGTACCCGACTCGGGTTCATTTTGGGGCAGTTCATCCGCTGTCGAGGATCGACGGGTAAGGCGAGCGGGAGGGCAGTGAAGAACCCGACCGAGACGACCATGAGGTGTGCGGTGAGGTAGATGTTTTCGAACTCGGATTTCGTGAAGGCGTTGTTCTTTGCTACGAAGGACATGTTGTCGGGCAGGTAGGAGGCGTAGGGACGTTGGGTTTCCATGTAGCGGGTTAGGGCGTCTTTTTGGCGCTGGCTTTCGAAGGTTAGGGGCAGTTTGAAGAGGCGGCTGGGCATTTTGGCGCGGCGGAGGTCGCCGAGTTGCGTTTCGAGGTTGCTGAGGTAGGTGAGGAGGGTGGCTTGGGGGATTTTGGTGCCGTCGTAGTAGAGCATTAGGGCTGTTTGGTTGAGGGGAGGTGATTAGTTGAGGATTAGGGGATGGTAGGATTGGGTGGGAGGAGGGGGTCTTACAGTTGCCACATCCAACCATTGAGATTAGCCCGGTAGAGAATGTTATGTCTCCCTTGGCTTCTGTGAGCATCTTCTTGAGAGATGTCACTCTACAGCGGTGGTTCAGATCGAAAGAGCCATGGCCGTAGTCGATCAACATATAGTCATCTCCTGCCTGTAAGGGATTCGTCAGTCCTGTGTGATTTGGTTGGGTTCTCTAGGGGACGTACCTGTCGATATGATACCAGTGGCTGGCTCCCCTTCTCTTCGATTTGGTGAACCAGACCAGACCCGCGAGTCTCCGTGGTCAATGCCGGGGGAAGATGATCAGTCACTGGCTTGATACCGCTTAGGTTGCCATTACGACAACGCTCCTCGATCTGAGCGATGAAGTTTTCCCTCTCGTTGCGAGCTGCGACGGCGTCTGCCAGTGAAATCGCTCTATATTTCAGAGTATCACCGGCTTTGACCTGGCCGAGCTTCCAGAGATCGGCTTTCACAATCGTATGGCTAGAGATGAAGCCACCGAAATCCGGACCATCTTGAGGGAAGATGACGGGGTCGTCGCCCGTCCAGTTCAGGGACCCTATTGCATAGCCATATTCAATCAAATTGGACGGATGAGCACCACCTTCGCCTCCATCAGAACGAGCCCATTTGGGCTTGGGCCCAATCAGGCGAATTCCACCTCGGGCCGCATTGTGGGATATTTTCCAGTCCGTTTCGTACAGCATGTCGATGCTCTCCGGGGCGAGATAGCCCTCGTCGTAAGGGCCCGGCATGGCCATGATCTCCCAGCTATCGGGGTATCTAGGAATGAGGGCCTCCGGTATCGAAAGCTCGCCCTGGACCTCTGGTACTTGACTCGTGATTGATAGAAGATCTCCCGGCGCAAGCTGTCGACCCTGGTAGCCTCCTACGCCAACCATTGGCGACGTGGACTTCGATCCAAACCACTCGGCAACATTCAGGAATCCCCCGTATATGGCAAGGTAGGCTCTACAGCCATTTCCGGTGGTCTTTCCGATCTTCAAGCGCTGTCCCGCAGCTACTTGGATTCTTGACCACATGCGGATAGGCTTGTCGTCGAGCTTGACTTCAACGGAGGCACCGCAGATAGAAACGATCGATGGGCCTAGGAATCGCAACTCGGGTCCACTCAGTGTGATTTCCAGCGCCTCAACGCCGGCCGAGTTGCCAACAAGGGCGTTTGCAATGCGGAATGCGAAAGGGTCCATTGGCCCGGAGTGGCAGAAGCCTCGTCCTAAAGTTGGACGACCAGGCCAATCTTCGATCAGTGTGTAGGCGCCGCCGGAGATAACATCGATAGCTGATAGGTTGTAATCGAACGTTTCCAGGAACTTGGTCAGCGTGTTTCCAGCAACGAATTTCTCGGCAGCAAGTATCTCGGCCAAAAACTCTAGGTTTGTGGGAGGGCCGCAGATGCGTGATTCAAGTAGTATCTTCCTCATGCCCTCGATGGCCTGCTGTCGATCAGGTGCATGGAACATGACTTTCGCAAGGAGTGGATCTGTTCAGGCTGTTAGTGTGGTTCCTCCTATTGAATTGATGATTTCGTGGCAAACACACCGTAGTTTGCTGATATCTTCACCCCTCTGTAAACCCACGTATCGATCCTAGATCCGGGAAGCTCTTTCCATTCAACGCTCTGCAAGGTTCCAGGGCATGGGACAAAGTCTCTGACTGGGTTTTCGGCATAGACTCTGGCTTCGATAGCTGCACCTGACGGGGTATCCACGGGAATTCCAGCAAGGAAAGTTGCCTCTACGCCTCTGCTGCCCGAAAGCTGAGCATCTGCCTGTTGCAACATGAGCTCAACCAGGTCAACTCTATAACAAAGCTCTGTGATGCCATGCTCGACCTGCAGACGGGTGTTCATTTCGAGGAAGAAGAACGCGCCCGTTTCGTCATCCACGAGATACTCCACCGTCCCGGCCGAGCCATACTTGATCGACTCTGCTAGACTGACTGCAGCATCACACAGCTTTTGTCTGAGGCCCGGATTTCTCGTCACGAAGGGACTCGGACATTCTTCAATGACTTTCTGGTGGCGCCGCTGAATCGAACATTCGCGCTCACCAATGGCAATAGCCTTGCCGTTACCGTTACCGAAGACCTGAACTTCGATGTGATGGCTCGAGGGGTAATAACGCTCAATGAACATCCCAGCGTTCTTGAAGAGGGCTTCCCCTCGAGATCTGACGGTGGCAAAGGACTCGCGGACCTCTTTCTCGGTGTTACAGGTCAGCAAACCCATTCCACCTCCGCCAGCCGTAGCTTTTAGCATGACCTGGGAGACAATTAGCCTTGTTGGTGCACATCTACCGCGATCGCACACTCTACCGGAAATCCTAAATTCTTCGAAATCGCAACCGCTTCATCTTCACTCGTCACCAGACCCTGTGAGCCGGGTACAATGGGGACGCCGGCTTTTGTGGCAAGATCCCGTGCGGTGTGCTTCAAACCGAAAGCTTCGATGCTCTCCGGCGAAGGCCCAGCGAAAACCATGCCAGCGGCAGCCACGGCTCTAGCAAAGTCTGCATTTTCCGACAGGAATCCGTAGCCTGGAATAATCGCGTCCACATGGTTTTGCTTGGCGATTTCGATGATTTGATCACTTGCTAAAGTCAGCTATGACATCAGATCCGGGTTCGACGAAACCTACCCGTCAATATACGCCTTTGAAGGCGACCCGGAGAGGAGAAATGCCTCATCGGCTAGGTGGACATGAGTAGATGCTGCGTCTGGCTCGGTATAGACAGCAATGGTTCGAATATTCAATTTCCTGATGCTGGCGGTTAGCGGTCGTCGAGCCCGGTCGCTGCCGGAGAGGAAGATTCAGATAGAACCAAAGGTTCGCTTACTTGGCTGTCTTCAAGATTCTCACCGCGATTTCACCACGGTTGGCGATTAATAATGTCTTCAGGGCACCCATCGTGAACAATTGACGCAACGAGGGGCAGTGCCATGTGCCTCAACAGATCGGATGCTCATGCCCGTTAAATAGAGGACATATGCCATTGTCTCGTCTGGCATGATACAAACTCTCGGTGGCAGGATCCAATGACGGAGCGTTCCCTTCACAGCAGCAGTACGAATCAGGCGTGGACGATAAGTCGGTTCGGCAGCTTCAGGTTGGAGTTGCACGCGGGGGGATCTGCAGTTGGAGACTTTGGAGTCGCGGGCGGAGTCGATGACCCAAACTTCTTGATAAGAATCACAACCCCCTCCTTCGTCTGCTTCACGAGGTTGATTCACCCACACTATTTATATCTTCACATTTGACATTTGTCTCCCCTTGTTCATCATTCTCAATCGATTCAATTGCATTATAGTCACCTTAGGATTCGCACAATTAAAAAGAACTATAATGGCGCCGATACAACAGAAAGCATTGCTCAATTGCGACATGGGAGAAGCCGTAAGTATTTCCTGCTCTATATCTCTCTCTTTTCCTTCTCTTCTCTGCCTCTGTGATGAATACTTCCTGATACCTCCTCAGATCGACTAACACCTTCACAGTACGGCAATTGGGCATGTGGCCCCGACCTAGAACTTCTCCCCATGATCGACATCGCCAACATCGCATGTGGGTTCCACGGTGGCGATCCTTTGATCATGATGGAGACTGTGCGGAACTGTAAAGCCCACAACGTCCGAATGGGGGCCCATCCCGGACTACCGGATCTCCAAGGTTTCGGACGACGGGAGATGAAACTCTCGCCGGAGGAGCTCACCGCGATGACCATTTACCAGGTGGGCGCTCTCCAGGGCTTCCTGGACCGGGAGGGTGTGCCTCTCCACCACGTCAAACCCCACGGGGTGTTGTACGGGATGATGTGTCGCGACTACGAAGTGGCCAAGGCGGTGATGCTGGGGATTCCCAAGGGTGTGCCGGTATTCGGGCTCGCCGGAACGCAGATGGAAAAGGCGGCGACGGACCTGGGAATCGAATTCTGGGCGGAGCTATATGGTGACGTCAAGTATGATTCGAAGGGCATGCTGGTGATTGACCGGAAGAAGAAACCCTGGGACCTCAGGGATCTGGAAAAACACGTGCGGCAGCAGATCGAGGAGCAGTCAGTGACTGCAACCGACGGTAGCACGGTGCAACTCCCTTTGAAGAACTATCCTTTGTCCATCTGTTGTCACTCTGATTCTCCCGGTTGTGTCGATATCATTACCACGACAAGGCGGGTGGCGGATGAGTTCAACCAGAAGCATGGAAAATGAACGATCTCTGAACATGTTCTTGTAAATATATGAATAAAAAACATCTGAAAACCACTCATTGAACCCGAGAGTCAATCCCTAGTAGGGTAGGACCGGCTCATCTCTGAATGACGTCATTTGTTTCCCGATCAATGCGTTTTCTAATGTTACGAGTATATTAAAAGCCCTACGGAGTAGACAATAATCCCAATATATATTAACTCCTCTTCTGCAATTTCTCGTCTTCCTTTCCTCTGAAATGCTTATTCTCTCGATTTGCCCTATCAAAGGGTCCTACAACACCAAGCTCTACCTCTTTCTCTCCTCGCTCTTCATCTCGAATCCCATGTCACGTCGCCTTCACTACATACCATCAGGGGTAAGGTGTTCAAGTGGTTGGCGGGGGGTTGAAGACCGATGAATTCAGCGCTTGACGGCGCTTCATTTGCGAAGGCCCAATAATCTCTCAACGGCTTGAACTGTTGGCGGCCATACTATAACAGATTGCGGTTTAAATCCGGGAAAGCTGCTGGTCCATGAGTTTCTTAGAGAGCGTAGGTTCAGTATCGACATCCAGGGACGGAGAGCTGAGCGTGGTCATAAGGTGGCCCACGGTAGTCGCCATGGTTTTCGGAATGCATGTACAGTATATCTTACGAATCGGAATGTAGACATAATAGAGTGCGATCTTTTATCATTTGCTTCTCTGTCGCAATATGAATGTTGGGCTTTATAACTAAATGTAAGCATTCGAACAATTTCAGCTTGCATTCCCCTTTAATCCTGTACCGAGACAAAAGAACTTCTGCATCGACCTGCATACACAAGTAGTTCAATTCTAGTGCGAACAGGATCGAAGTACCCAGAGACCGCAGTCTAAGTGCAGGTATCTATCCCGGATTCCATACATCCCACCCCGCCGCAGGGCACTCAGACCTCGGAGGCTCCCAAAACACAACCCTTTTATTCCATCTCAAAGCACTGGAAACTAGGATCAGCTGGATGAAGATGAGATAAGAACACTCAGTGATGACAAGCGACGGAACATTGTCAAGGCCATGCTTAGTTCCCCTGATAAACCGAATGAGTTTCAAGGCAATCTCGAAAACGTCCTTCCGTCCCCAATGAAGTTCATTTAATTGATGAAGGTTCTTCATCCATATCGGCCTCCAAAATAGCGGCAAAACGAAACTCTGATGGCTTTTCAAAGTCGGTATTCTGAACGTGCCTACCGATAGTCGAGCAGACCTAACATCATTTCAAGATAATACTGGCGCCGACAAGAACGTCCACTTGTATTATAAAAGAGATGGAAATCCACTAGCGACAAAGAACAGAATACCCCGCTTCACCTCGCTTCACACGCCTAGGAAACAAGGCTAATCATTCGCGTAGACCAATCTTCAAGTGCCACGACCAACAAATCAAGATAATGGCTACAGATACGCCGGAGCCTTGTGGTGAGGGCATAGCTGTGGTTCTTGCTAGGTAGCATTCTGACTCGAGCGGCTCAGTGCATCTCCCCCCGGCTGGCCGCTAGGCTGATATTAGTTATACACGTCAGTCGGCCGACAAGGAACGAAAAGGATTCGATGCAGCATCTCCAATTAACTACTTCTAGCATAACATATAATCTGGAGTAAGTACAATAAGATGACCGAGTAAAAATCGTGAACGCGGTTTTCTATGTAGTCTGTCCAACACCGAACAATGGAAAATCAATAATCAGAACCCGGCATAGCCCATAGTTCCGCAAGGAATTCTCTGCCTGTCCCTCCGTGATTAGGCTTAAAGGACCAGTTCCGTAGATCGTGCCCAAATCATAGGATCCTGCGCAATAGTTCCTTAAGAAAGCCGTCTGCTTTGGCCGCTTGCCTGGGGAATATCTTCTGGGTGTCTTTGGTGTACTCCTTTAGCGCGGCGTTGTTAGGAAATCTTTGAACGATCGCTCCTGTGCGGCGAGAGTCGATCAGGTCAAATATGTTGACATGTACTTTAGCAAGAGCCTTCATTGTTTAGTTTCATTAGTCTAGACAGTCTACTATATCACTAGAGATAAGGAGAAACATACCTTTCGACACTGGGTGATGCTAGTTAAAGGCCCCTCGACCCGCAGCTCCTGACAAAGAGCTTGGTAGTTTTGAAGTTTGTTACCAATATCATAATAATGTCCAAACTCAGTGCTTGCAAATATGACCAGTTCTTTTCTGTATCTTTTAGAACCAGTAGTCCAATTCCTGAACTGTGCTAGCCGAGAAAATTCCTCAGTTGCAGAGAGAGACCGGTTAGGCTGGAAGCCTGGAAAACGAGAGAAGAACCCATCCTCCATGTTCTTTGTGTGTAGGGGAAACGGGTTGTGCGACTTGGAGAGGGCGCTTAGTAGAGCCCACGTAAATATCTTAAACACCGCTCGAGATTCTGATTCTGCGCCCCTATTATAGTTACGAGTCAAGCTAGCGGGTGGTACCTTTAGGATTCCTATTTCTGCCTTGTCTGGTACCTTTTGTATACTCTCAGGAGAGGAAAGGAAGAAAGACTAGTGATTGGTAGCCCCGCACCATTTACCCTGGTCATCGATCTTTAGCCTCTGCAAAGTTGACAATTTCTCTCGTAACGCCTCCCAACTGTTGGATCCCATTGGAAATTATTAAACCATGCCCTTTTGCGCCAGCATTCTGTGTTAAAGCTGTTGGGCTGTCGACCGCAATAGTTGCTCCAACATACCCCGCGTATCGTGCTTCCACGGACTTCAGATTCTATGAGTTTGCCCAGTTGATGTATAAGGTTAGACATAATCGGCGTTGACGGATCATCAAGCAAAACACTCGTGTGGGCTTGCGTGACACAAGTAAAGATATTACTTAGAACTAAATAAAATGAACGAAACTTATCACTAAATTCAGATTTCAATTCAAGTGACGCCATTTTTCGCTCGGCCACAAGGGGCTTAGGGATCTCAGCCTTTCACTTGCCGCAGCGGCGCAGCCTCGTCTGGCCTGTTACCGCTTTGCCTCACAAGGCGAACCGACATTTCATCATTATAGGCGTTTATACCCTGTTCCGGCGGCGCAGCTCATCTGCATCGATGGCGAAGCAAAAGCCCCGTTCTCAAGTCGCGCCTCTTAAAGATACAGCATAACGGGACAACCTGATCGTAAGAAAGTCCGCAAACACCTAGGTAGCTGTATATGGCCAGAAGTTTCACCATAGAAGCGTGATTTGAAAAACTATATCTATATATATATATATTTTGAAAAATGCCCTCTCTAATCCCACCCTCGCTGCTTGAAAGCTTTCTCAAAGGAAAAAAAAAAGAATCTAATCTAAGTAACCTTGAATTATGGTTTAGATCTGTGGTGTGACGTGCCGACTCAGCCATCAGAAGAGCTGTTCACCGTCAAAGAAAGTGGCGCATCATCGTACAGAGGTCACCTGAGTCCAACCAATTGTAAGCGAAGCCGCGAGCGTGCCGGGTGGGGTATAAAAAAGCCCTTCTGGCGCTAAAATATAGCAGCAGAGGAAGACTTGATGATAAGAGGGGTGGCCAAAGCCGTGGCTATATGGTAGAAGGTAAGGAGTGGGGGTAAGGAATGTTGCCCAAGAGCCAGCCTGGACAGAAATAGATCTCTAGGATATTAGGGCCTGACAGTTCGAGAGCCTCGTGGAGTATTCTTCAACAAGTATGGACAAAACACAGAGTCAACGGCTATGCGTGGCGGCAAGGCTCATGGATCTGTTATTAGCTCGAGTCTCCCGACCACAAAATGCGTTATATAGACTGACTCTTCGTCATGCATCGCGGCCGAGGACTGTCCCATCTTCAGTTCCTCTGTATGAGGCCGGAAAACATCAGGGAGAGCGGGCGGAGATTGCCGTAGCAGGGTCGCAGAGGAAGAAGCCGAGTCGCGCAGGAGAGAAGGGGCTGGTGGAGCATAGAGGCTCGGTAGCAAAAAAGCCTCACTACACCGATTCAGGATGGGGAGGGAAAGGACTGTAGGCGAAACCGAAAAACTGGGAGATAGGGGGAGTAGGGGTCATATAGAGCGACGGACGGTGAGGCACAAGGACTCATGATGCTAAGCTAGACCTTATAGGTTGCAAGACTAACAAAAATTTCAACAGCTATCCGATATGGTGTAATGGTTAACATCGCCGTCTCTCACACGGCAGCTCGGGGTTCGATTCCCCGTATCGGAAAGATCATTTTTTTTCTTTTTGGCGTTTCTGAGGCCATCACCGCACACCACTTCACTTTTCATCCCGCTGAGTTATTTATGGTTTATTATCTACCAGGCAGGTTACTTTACCAACCGCCGTTTGCACGTGCCATATGTGCCGAGCCAGATACCGTATCCCTTTTTTTACCCAAACTAAAAAGTCAGCCTTTTTTTTTTTTTTTTTCTTCTCTTCTTCTCAGTCTGCCGTCTGCTGATAAGATACCATTGACCAATCTAGAATCTCATGCAAGTCGAGCCATCATCATCAGATGATCAACTGCAATGGCAACAAAGTGTTTGCAGCGGCCCCCATTAAATACGGGTACGGAGAACGCTAGGCTTGCGAGTTGCGACCTCATCACCCCTGGGCAGAATGTCCTTTTAAGAAAAGATTAACTTCCAGACAAGAGGATTCTGCTCCACTCTCTAAATATATGAATGCATGGGGAGGAAGCCGCCAACTCCGCGCACTGATTACATGGTGCGATGGTTGTAGCGGCACGTCATCACGGTACCTCCAAGGGATCAATGATACGGGGTTTGGTGCCCTCGTATTCCGTAGAGCCCCCGGAGCACAAACATAGACACACACACACACACACACACACACACACACCATACAGTTGGTGATATACGAACTCGAAGGGGATTGATAAGCTCCGATATCGTTCTAACGATGTGATTCATCCCTTCCCCATGCGGTTAGACCGGGCGTGGTCTTCCGCGCCCCGTACGGACCAGACTATCCGGATTAGGCATGGTGCTGTCATTGGAAGGGCGCGCAGCCAACGTGACCGACTCCATTCCTCGCCTTTGACCCCTCTCATGAACGAACCAGAAGCCTTGCCGCGTTCCGTGGTTGACTGAGAGGGACAAATGAAAGATTTGACCCCCCTGCAATGGGAATGCATCCTGAATACGGAGTAAGTGGGCACCCTGTTGGCCCTGCCAGGCCCTAACAGGACGATTGTTGGCTCTACGACCCTGGTGGAAGGTGCTAGCAGTCCGTCCAGCGGACTGCGTAGGTAGGTAGTCCATGCGTCAGTTCGGCTTGCTTTTGATACCCCAGACGAAAAAACATACCCTTTTCTTCGAGCTGACATCCGTCGACTCTCCAGTCTCCTTTCTGCTGTGTAAATAACTCGTCTCAGTTTTCCTTTCTGACTACAATTCCTTATTGATGCTGCCCTGACTGCAATTTCCTTCTTCTTGATCTGTTTGGGTAGGAGCCTACTCGTCTCCGAACTAAATCGGAGTACCCACGTGCCAATGGAGTACTTCGACTTCGACGAGGCCTCGTTTGGTTCCCATTTGAGGGACGATGATGCGGCTTCCGACGCCATCGAGCTGGACGAGCACGACGCCGTTGCAAACTTCGACTCCCTTGCTCTAGAACAAGACCTGGAATTTCCGCATGACCCCCAAGAGCCGACCCAGAACGTCGTAAAACCACCGGTGCAAGATGCGCCCGACGCTGCGGCTCTGGATGGCATCTACCCCATGTCTCCCGCCAAAGATCCCTGCGACTTTTGCCGAAACATGGGTCTGGATTGCTTCGTTGCGAAGAGGGGTGTCATGATGCAAAATGGCTGTACCTGCTGCATTTCCCTCTATCGGAAGTGCAGCTTCACTCATGCCAAGAAACCCGGCAAGTTTCTGGACACATTAGACCCGATCAACGAGAATATCGATATCCCGACGGGTGGCTTAACTGGAATTAAGGTGCTCAAATCGGTAACTGGAATCGGGTTCCCTGAAGACACCGACTCCCGGGGAAGGAAGAGCACTTCTCGGCTTTCACGGGACGCGGTTCGAGTTCTGAAGACGTGGCTCCAAGACCATAGCGACCACCCCTATCCCAATGACCGCGAGAAAGATGAATTGAAGCAACGCACAGGGCTGAAGCGTACTCAAATCTGCAATTGGCTTGCCAACGCTAGACGGCGTGGAAAAGTTCGACCGCCCCCGCGCAGCAGCTCTCCCGTTCCCGGAGCCGTGGATATCCCCGGACAGTCACCTTTGGACCTCACACTCATGACTCCCCTGGAACGTTGGAAGCACTCTCCCCCCGAAAACGAACCTGCTACTAAGACGGATATTTTGCGTGCCCTGGTCAACACGTCGCTGGACTCTGTCCGGCACCGATCGTCCCAACCGGGTCACGTGCCTTACCCTTCTCGGAAGGCTGGGTCTAGCAATGACTCAAGCCATGCCAATTCTAATATGTTTCATACCCCATCCATCAGCAGTCGAGAAACAAGCCGTTCTGCAAGTCGTTCATCCGTATCTGACCTATCCTTTGCGTCTGTCTTTTCCCATCGCTCCTCCCTTGGGTCATTTGGCTCAATGGATCGAAAAGAGCGCCGTCGTCGTCGCAAACCCTCTCCGTCTGTGAATACCCTCAATCAACAGAAAGCCCGAAGTGCTCGTGTATTTCAGTGTACCTTCTGCGCCGACTCCTTCCAAACAAAATATGACTGGCAGCGGCATGAAAAGTCGCTGCACTTAGCTCTCGAGAAATGGACCTGCTCGCCCTTTGGAGGCGTGGCTTTCATAGATGGAGCCAACCGTTGTGTCTTCTGTATGGCAGCCAACCCAGACAATGATCATCTAGAATCGCACAACTACAGTTCATGTCAGGAGAAGACCCCCGCAGAGCGGACCTTCTACCGAAAGGATCATCTCAACCAGCACCTGAGATTAATGCATAACGTGAAATTCCACTCCTCCATGGACACCTGGCGAAGTAACACTTGCGAGATTCGATCTCGATGCGGTTTTTGTGGAACAATACTTACCACTTGGAAAGGCCGAACCGATCATCTGGCCGCACACTTCAAAAATGGTGCCGACATGACCCAATGGCAAGGTGACTGGGGTTTCGACCCGCTCGTGCAGAGCCTGGTCGAAAACGCCATGCCACCATATCTAAATGGCGAAGAACGATATACTTTAGATCCTTACACGACCTCACATATCAAAGGACGCCCGGCACAGGATCTCAATGTACCGACCGATGCCAATTGCTTCCAACGACTCCAACGCGAACTCACTGCATACGTTGGTAGCCAGAGGGCTTCGGGCGTCATCCCAACAGACCTGATGCTGCAGGATGAAGCGCGTCGTATCGTTTATGGTACCGATGACCGCTGGAATCAGACATGCGCCGATAACCCTGTATGGCTCAGCATTCTCAAGCGCGACACCGGCATCGATATCGTTCCCGGCTCAGATCACATCCAATTCGCAAATCTGGGCATGCGGCCCCCCTTCGCGGCGCAGGGGGGTCTAACTCAAGCTCCACTAGAGACCAACTTATCGGCGAGATCCCTGCGTTATCAACGACCTTTTAGCCCAGCCAATCTTGGATCTGGCTTCCAGAGCCCAGCTTTACCGGGGACTGGCCAATCCTCAGTCGCCGCAAGTATTCCGGGAAGTTCGGCTGGTAGTTATGCCGGCAGTGCCGGGATGATGCCTCCCCCTACACACTCTGGTCTGTCCACCGACTGGGGAAGCAGTTTCTCTGCTGGACCTTCATCCTTTTCGACAGCTTTAAGTGGGTCGGCTGACCCATTCATACAAATGGGATTCGACCCGGAGCTCATCCAACGATTGAATCAGAATTATGACGAACTTGATTTGGAAAATCTGCAAGAGTTAGACTATGAAGGGGACAGAGGCAATGGGAGTGGATTTGAACCAGGAGAACTAGGAACCATGACATCTGCTAATCTTGCGTCTGCGCCAATTGCCATCCCTAGTCCTCCGAAACAACCCGATTCTTTGATGCCGGATGCCGCTCCGCTCGAAGAATTGGGACTTTCCCAGGGAGCTCAATATCCTGGTAGGAGTGGAGTCTGACGGATCGGCCAATGCTGGAACTGTTTGACAATCGAGAAAGTACAGGGGGACACTAATGAGGTCGATGAAAAAAGTCACATTCGGGCTGAGCATGACACGAGCGGGATTCTGTAATCGGATGACCCGTTGGCTGCTTTTATACCTGGCAAAGTAATTTTGTAGTTAGTCATTTGCAATACAATTCTAAACAATCGTGATCTTTCGGAGGGCGTGCAAGTCGGAGTGTTGATAGGCCGAGCGGTTAAGATAAGACAAGGA
Organism: Aspergillus ochraceus; assembly: GCA_004849945.1. Taxonomy (NCBI): domain Eukaryota; kingdom Fungi; phylum Ascomycota; class Eurotiomycetes; order Eurotiales; family Aspergillaceae; genus Aspergillus; species Aspergillus ochraceus. The sequence goes on from SSOS01000004.1 coordinate 744,848, forward strand.
AGGCACGTGGGGCTCGTCATGGGCTGACATGTGATGCTCGGCCGTTTTCTGTCTTCTGCTCTAGACTTTTTTTTTTTTTTTTATTCCTTTTCTTTCTCTCGTCTTTGCGCCCCGGCGTTCAATTACCGCGCTCTCTCTCTCATCTGCAACAGCAGTGGTCTTTATCTTCAATTAGTTATGGCCGCACATGTTACTGCATCCTCACTATTTTACCATGGCTGATTGTCCATGAGCACTCGTTAAGTTTAACTACTCTGATCTAGCAACCTCCTGCGTCAGAAATACGCATTACCGCCGTGATCCAACGGAACCCCTCACTGCTCTCTCTTATCATTCGCACCGATAGAAGAAATGGACAAACGCAAGAACTGGGGCGACATCAATGTCCACCTACCTGGACTGACACTTCTTCTACCTGTTATCTCGGCGTCTATCAAGCATCACATACCCCGTCTATATCATTCGACCGACCGGTCAGTCGAATCGAATGATTATCCCCACCCACTACGTACGGAAGTCGATTCGCAAGAAGTTGAGATCCGGCCACTCTCGTCGGCCTCTTTTGAGTCAGACTTGGAAACCGTCTTTTCTGACGCTCAGCGTCCCACAAGTTCTAGTAGTACCACTACTAGTCAAGAGTCAGACTTATCTCCCGAGCGCATGATGAATAACAATGATGTCTTCATTTCGAATGAGGTCAGCGACAGAGGCGTCATGGATCCCACCAAGTCCAAGTACGAGGCGGCCTCTGGGCTACGGTGGGGTCGAGTAGTCCCAGGTATGTTGTACTATCCAGGATTTTCATATCTGAGAGACGCCTCCATCGACACAAAAAAGGCTAACACTGCTGCGTAGCGCTTGGCTTCCTACAGAATGCATGCTATGAAGCTCAACAACCAACCTGTGACGATCGCCTAGTGCGGTCTATGTACATAAGTGCTTTGGGTTACCTTCTCGACGCCATCCCCAAAGATCTGACCCCTGAGGAGTCTGACAGAATCAGGCGCAATCTACCTGTCAAGATCAAAGCGTCCATCCCGACCACAGTGGATCTCGCTCCTTGCGCAACATGCGGTCCAAACCAACAAGCAAACGTCAACATCCCCAGAAGATCATATCTCCATCGTCTACTAGCCTCCGCTATCCTTCAATTTTTCATCATCTTACACTTCCTTATGCCTTACATCAAGATCATGATACGGAAGATATACCAGTATGAAAGGTCCCATCATATTACGGAGAGAACGATTGCGGCAACCGCCAGCGCTGCGGACAGCTTGACCAAGAGTGGACTTAACGTGGGCTTCGACATATTAAGCATGCGAGAAGGACAAATGGGTGTAGCAGCGTCGAACCTGTTGGCGTGGTGGATAGAAGGCATTGCCGGAGGCATTTGCGAAGGCGTTGGCGAAGGCATGACGGTGTTGGGAATTGTTCGACCGAACCAGGAACTGGAAAGGGCATCTGGTCAATTCTGAGCGGAAAGATTCTCTTGCTTTGCTTGAGCTATATCACTTGCAACTTTAGATTGGTGATCTATTAGCATAGAGCGTAGGTGTTGGTTTTGTCTTGGCGCATCGTAGCGTATGGTTAGAGAACGGTTTTAATGAATCAACGACTATCACTATTCTGAGTTACTCCTTTGCGCTGCAGCCTAAATTTCGAGTAACAATTCTCTGTGCGTAGATGTGTCCAACATGCCAAAATATTCCCATCTTCTTCGATGGCTTAGTCATATACACTCGGAGATAACGGACTTGTCAGAGACCGAACGGGACTAGCTCGGCTTGGTCTGGCTGGACTCTCCGTTCTCTCGACGCGCGACTTGGAGACTCGACATATCAGACGGACTACTCACGGCCCATTGTCTCCTCGCACAATGTCGACATCGCGACTGCCCAGAATTGCCGCTCTCCGCAAGCACCAGCTTCTTCTGGAATTGTGAGTTCGGCTGCCCGGTTCCCCCTTTTCACCGGGAATGCTCTGCTGATCCCTCCGAATACAGCTCAAGTCTAAAGCATGCGGCCCCTCCTGGGACATATGTGAGCATCGCCCCGAACGACCCTACTTTGTGGATCGGAGTAATCTTTGTACGGTCTGGTATGTTTGTTCCGTTCTAGAGAGTGTCCGATTGAGTTCATTGAAGTTGGCAAAAAGCTGATCACGCCGTCCGGTCTCTCTTCAGGTCCCTATGCCAGCGCCGTCCTCCGCTTTCAGATTCGTTTCCCCTCGTCGTATCCTGACCTTCCGCCTCTTGTCACCTTCGCGACTGATGTTTTCCATCCCCTCATTGTCCCTCTTACCACATATACTTTCAGCACCAATGCGTCGAGCGAAGACCCTGTGAGCGCGACGGATGAAGAGCGACTACCCCCGGGCGGGTTCAGTCTCCGTCATGGATTTCCCCACTGGTTTGGTCGAGACAAGCGCAACGGTACCGGCTCAAATGCTTCATTGGGGACAGGCAGCGTACACGGCTCGACTGCCGAAGGAGAAACAACGGATGTAGTCAGCAAGGATGGCTCTGTCCATGAAAACATGGACCCCTCTTCGAAACCGCAATCCGAAGGCGAAGGCGACAGAAATACTTGCGAAAAAGTCGATACTTCGTCTGTATCTCAACAGGACGACAAGATGCAATATATGCCGGTATCGCTCCTATTAGATTACATTCGCTCCACGTTTGATGACGAGACCGTCCTCGACTCTTTACCATTGGAGGCTGCTGGTAACCCGAGTGCTTGGCATGCATGGAAAGCCCATCGAAAGGATAGCGGCAACTCTAGCCTGGGTTATAATGCCAAACGCGGGAGTCCGCAGACACGACTCCCCGGCGACTGGCACTGGGATGGAATTTGGGCCAAGCGGGTACAACACGAGATTGAGGCTAGTCATTCGGAATCGACGCTATTTGGCAGCGCTGCTCGAGGAGGAACTGAAGATACGGTATGCTTCGCAATGCAACTGGAGACCAACCAACAAGCTAACAAAAATTTGCAGATCCGGTTTTCCAGATTAGACGATGCCACATTGACATCAGTCAAGAATATGATCGTTCCAGTAGTGGAGGAGACACATGAGTAAATCGGATTCTTTGTTTATCATTATACCCAAGATCGCTGGTCAGTCGATTCAGTGCCACATTTAATGGCCTTTACTTTCAATTTAACCTCGTCTCTGCTACCTATAATTGTGATGCGCAGCATCGTCTACGCTTGATGATTGACCGGCCGCGGTTGTTCCTTCCCCCCGGAACCTAATACCTGTCGTCAGCATGGCGACTCAAAAGCCACATGGAAAGACCGACGGCGCTACATCATCCCCACTATCTCATTCGATGGCCCCAAAAACATTATCTTTACCAATTCTTACATGCCCAACCACTCCCAGTGCCTTGTATTTCCAAGCCAACATGTCTAAAGCCGTGTATAATAAGTACAAGACGTCGATCATTGTGCTTGCACTGGTCCTGGTTCCGATTTTTGTCATCGGGTGCGCCTTCGCCGCTGCTCTGGCTTGTTCGGAATTCTGGAGTTCCGACCGTCCTGCTGGTTGCACTTCCTGGGTCAGATCGCATGTGAGACGTCGCGGAAGACGCTCTGATCCTTCGCCTCCCCCGTCTCCCGTGTCTACAGGCTCCTCTCAAGTCTCTTCTGTTTACCACGATCCCGTTCAGAGCACGGAGACTGTTTGAGAAAGCGCCTGTAGGCTTTGCCTCTTGCGAAGCGGCCACGCGAGTAACTTCTTTGGCTGTTGTGCGCAAGAGTACCGATACTTCGGATAGGTAAGTCGGAATGGACCCTTGTTTCGCGGTAGAAACCCCTCGCTGACATTTGGAAACAAGCTTAACGATATAATACACTATCTGATCAAGATTCAAAGCATCGTGCGAGGATACCCTGGGGCTCAACGGATCACGGAGCCCCGATTGTCGAGAATAAACGAGAAACATCCATTTGGTTTCGTTGGCTCTAGAAGTACGGGCTCGAACGTTTGGCTTTGGCGTGCAAGGTACAGGAGATTGGCTCCCATAGGATCTTTGGTTTGATGTCACATTTGCAGTGACAAGTTCTTCCTACGTTGCCGCGGTGAAATTCTGACGATAGTCTGCGTCAGCATGGCATACAGCGCTGGAGGACATTGGAATTGGTATACAAAAACAAAGCTAGATGGGACGCCATGTATGGATCTGGAGGTTCGAAATACTGCCTTGGTGGGTACTTGGACTTACGCCTTAACCTGGTTAATAACAAATGCGTTCCGCCCTTATTCTTTCTTCCGTGCGGCGTCTCTTATCGATGCTGCCACAGTTAGAAAACTGAGAAGCTAAAAGTGTTGTATCTGGTGCTATTCTAAGAAATTCTAAGCCTGGGAATGAATGTTGGAGTTTCGGCCGCGGCTCGGCTGTCTACTCTGGTTATGTCTAGCAAGGAGCTCAGGTCAACCAGGCCTTATGTATATAGTCAAGTTCGCTTCTCTGAGTCAAATGACCAAGCATTTTCATGCCGTTAGCCTCTTCTATATAATTCTACCTTTGACTTGTAAACGAATTGTCGGGAGACTTGAAACGCATTACGATCCTCTTGGCTACTATTGTTAACTGCTCCAAGAGCTCCTCTCTCGTCAACTATTGTTCTTCAGTGAACATAGGAATTGTAAATCCTCCTCTAAGTAGAGACATGATGATAATGATGAAGAGCAAGAGCTGCGCCAGCTACGTTTTGGGCATCCTTAGCTTACCAGAACTTGGATTACTCGAGAGTTTGTGAACCGCTCTGCAAACCGCACTTATATTTTGAAACCATGCATGCATTTATGCCCAGCACTATAGTTCGTTCAGGCGAAGACAGAAAGAACCTTGCCGCTATTGATCGTTATCGTCTCCAAGGTGCTCCAGGTAATGGCCTAGTCCATCTCACTAAGAAGCCTGATCAAGATTCCCCAGTGCCCCTAATGTGTAGAGATAGACTAGCCACCAGTATCACATTTAGTTAGTCTCAGCCCGTCCCCAAAACTGGTCCAGCATCTCTTTCACAGAGAGAACCTTGATCTGCGGGAACCGGTCATTCAAAGACCCAGCCCTCTGAATGTGCGAGGACCCATCGGTGGTAAAAAGCTCAAAGATGGACATGAACCATTGAAATTGCAATTTGGGGAAATGGTCATACAAGGCTTTATGACCCGGCAATTCGGTAATTTCGCATCTCTTCAACTTCTCAACGTCATCGTAGTAGATGTCGAATTTGGATCCTGTCATTTGTGAGCAATTGGCCAGGCCATGATTTGAATATTTAGTGGCTCCCTACCTCTAGATTCTTCTGCCAACGCCACAAATTGATTCCAAGTCAACTCGTCACCGACGACGCGACTCTCCTCCTCCCATTTCTCCAGATCCAAGGCCGCAACTATGAACCGAGCAAGGTCATACGTGTACGTGAACGTGACAGGGGTGTTACCGTCCCCGGGAATGGCAGCGACCTTGTTGGCTACGTCGATGACGCAGACGTTCGGTTTGAGGTTCGACTTCATAGTTGGAGTCCCGTAGTAGTCGAGGAAGATACCGTTGTAGAAAATGGTCCATTCAAGACCGGATTCTCGGAGTTGGTCGAGAGCTTGGAAATGGTCTTTGAGTTGCGGGAGGGACTTGACTGCGCTGTTGGATCTTAGATCGTGGTCCATGTTCTGAGAAGGGGTGGTGGATTGGAAGATGGGAGGAGGATTAGACTTAAAAACTCACGCAGCAGGGTAGGGAATGGCATAGCCGCTCGGGATGAACCGCTTCGTTGTCTTCGACTGGGCCGCTGCTTGGATCAGGTTTCGCTGGGACATGGCGAGCGAGTCACCCTCAATAGCGAAGGCGGAGATCACTGTGTGAATGTTGTTTCGCTCAAGGAGGAGTGCTAGTTCATCGATGTTGCTGTAGTCCACTGCGATTGTATTATCTGACGATGCGGATGACTGCTTGGGAGGGTTAGCTGGCTTCTGTGAGGAAGGACGGGGTGTAAAAACATACCTGTCGAGAGAGAATGAAGGCCTGGTGGGGAGATGTCTGCATCACTTCCACGATGGTTTTCCCAACATCGCCTGTTCCACCGGCGATTGCAACGTTGACCATCTTGTATACTAGTATACCAGAAGGCAGAGAGGGATACTGGATCGAGTACTGGGGTAAGATTGCTGCGAGTACAGAATTGAGAGGAAAGGAATCAGCTCGAGCACATTGGAGCATATTTATATCCCATCAGTCTCCCCCTATGCCGCCGCCAAGCTGAGTACTCCGTGTTCCATGATATAACTCTCTCGAAGTTAGGGCATGGACGGACCCACCGGCCTTACGATAATTGCCTTTTCGGGCCTTAGTGGGGATCCACTCTCTTCCACCCCGTCATCTGCTTCGTCCTTCTTCCTTCCTTGCCTCTCCTCTAACCTCCTCCTCCGATTCATAAGCGGAGCAGATTCATCTACCCAATAATCGATCGGTCCTATCACAATGCCTCTCGAAGTCAACGGTCTAGGAAGATTCCGTCTGCCTTCGGCGCCGAAGAGGAAAGCGCCCGCCGATACCCGGGCAAAAGACACCCGACGACAACGACGGCCACACGTCAAATCTCGCAGCGGCTGTCTTTCATGCAAGGAAAGTCGAGTAAAGTGTGACGAGGCTCGACCGATATGTCAACGGTGCTCGGATCGTCGGAAGTCTTGCACTTATGACACTAGTAGCGCTCCACTCCCTAACGACTCCCGCATCTTGTCGACGGTCTCGAGTTCGTTGGCCGAGTGTGGCTATGATCAGATAAGGCACAAGCCTTACGATGGAATGCCTAGTGATGACTTAATGACGCCAGATGCATATCTAGCCCATAATTTCGCCCATTGTGTCGATACGTCGTTTGCTTCGGAAGCGGGAAGGGTAATAGCCAAGCGGTTTTTCTTGCCAGGCTGTGCAGCTACCCCGATGCTCATGCACGCTCTTCTTGCATTTTCGGCGCGAAACATTCAGTGCCTGCAACCGACGGGCCGGTCCCACGAGGTGGCATTTAGGTATCATGCCCAGGAGGCGTCTGGGCTACTGAACCGAGTGATTCAGGAGGGCGTGGATGCTCATAACATCGAGTTGGTCTACGCGACGTGTTTGGTTATTAACATGGTTGCTTTCACGTCGCGGGAAGACGCGATGCTTCAGTCGTGGGTGTTCAAACAAGACGAGGCATCCATTACGGAGTCGTCTGTTTGGTACATGATACAGGAGGGCATGGGACATTTATCCCATATCCTAAAACGACACTTTCACCAGACATTCTGGCGGCTGAAATATGACTTCGGCGATGTTCAACCTCACATGCTCTTTTGTGCGACTGCTGGTGTGAGTGCATCGGAGCGCACAGCTCGGATACCTGGGATTCTCGTCGACGTGTGTCAAGTCACGTCGCAGAGTACGCCGGAGAACAATGCATACTATGTCCCGCTTGAGCTCCTTTCACGTTTATTAGAGTTGACGATAGACGGTGCCAATAGTTTAGACAGCATTCTGGCATTTGGACCCCGCGTTTCGCGCGAGTATCGCATGCTTGTTCGGCAGAAGGACGAGCCCGCGTTGCTATTGTTCATGTTGTGGCTGCGACTGCTGTGTGGGGAGGAATACTGGTGGGTGACGGCGCGGGCGAGGAGTGAGTATGCTGCTGTGTCGTGGCTGCTGGGTCAGAGTAAAGATGTGAGGATAAGGGCGATTGCTCGAGACCCTGATATGGTTTTGCGGAGTCTGGATGATAATAATACGATTACTAGATTTAACCCCCTTGAACAATAATAATAGGTAATAAAAGATGGACTACGTCTCCATCCTAAAATCATCAATACTGCTTGTTTTCCTGGTACATGGCACTCATAGATGACTAGAGGCGTTAGTTGCAAATGACTCTGGGGTCTACAAGCCGATAGCAGTTCAAGTAGAGTGTTAGAATGAAGAGATTGAGAATTGATTAATGGATGAAGATGAGCGAATAGAGAAATTTCTTATCATGATAAGGAAACATGTTCACAGTATACAAAGTAAATTTAATCTACTGCAGTTTAACATAAAGCATATGTAATCACCCCTATAGATTGCTTCACATAACATTCGAACCCGGTCGCCCCGATACCATCCAAGAGCACAAAATCCTCGCTTTATTCAGCAAAAGACCTACTACAATCCAATGTGCTGGTACCGATCACTCTTCAAGTAAGTTATGCCACTCCGGAATCTCCTTAATGAGCTTCCACATATATTTCTCCAGCTGATTTGCACCCTTGGTAAACACTGTTGTTGCATCGTTATATTGCCGACAATTATTAAAGGTCAACTTGAGATCGTCGACAAGGACTTTCGGGGCAGTGTAAGCATCACTGACCAGCATATCCTTGCCCTCTGTCCTCATGACCATCAAATTATGAAGGAGCGAATGTAACATCTCCATGTCCACTGGGTCTACCGGTGCAAAGAAAAGTCAAACAGAACTTGTATAACATGGTGAACACCCCCCGATGGCTTGCAAAGAAGGGCATATATGTCGAACCTGCAGCATATCCAAAAAATGCCCAGAAAGAGTTCCTGCATACCTACTCAACTTTCACCCCATCAGACAAGAATCCACCCCCAAGTCTAGGCAGAACATGAACAACAACACCAAAGGCCATCGTCAACAGGCCAAGTCCGCGACATACTCTCTCAACCCCCTAAACCCCCAACTCAACAGCAGCATTCAACCCGCAGCCCACAAACCCACAAACCCACAAGCCCAGAAACCCCCCAAGCCACGAGAACATTACCATAGCTTCTCGGAAATGATACAGAAGAAGCGGAAGCGTCCCTTGGAACGAAGATGCATTCCTCCAGAGTCCAGATCTCTCTATCTACAGATAATGAATGAGCCCAGGTTGCCGATTATCGGTTGTATCAAAGATTATCTTGTTACGCAACGAGTGGGACAAAAGCGATACTACTACACGCGTCGCTAAAATGCTATAAGTCCAGGATACACAGCCCTAACAAAGGTCGTTTAGAAGAGAACACTCTTAAATCACCTTGTGAACTTATTCCTCTCGGATATCAGAGCCCTCTGTAAAGACCACAGGGTCCCGTCGAGACCTGTTAACCTGCAATTGAAAGACATCCAGTCGCTGATACCCCCCCACCACATCATGATACTGCTTCCCTTCAATGCAACGATCGAGATCCATATCCGCATAGAGAATGCCTTCCTCGCTTTGCAAAAACTCCGTGGGTTTCTGTGTCTTCGTCTCCTCTTCCACCATGAACGAATGAAGAGGCGTCCCGGTCGGATCAAGAAACATACTCACTCCTCGAGGGGAGTTTTCCAGCACGCCCTTGACAATATCAGGGGAGCTGGAGCCGGAAACGATGATATTAATTGCCTCTTGATTGAGGTATCCGCTACACATTACTCCAAAGCATTTCGCTTCGAAGCAGTGAGCGGCAGCGCGAAGTCTGTTCGCGAGTACGTTGTCGTAGTTCGCTGGGCCCTGGCTCTGCTCTTCCTTCTCTCCCTCCTTTGATGCCGATGTAGGGACCCGCGTCGGCCAGATCGGTGGCCAAGACGAGATATGAACTTGCTCGCTTTGAGCCATCAACGAGTACCGCGCCAAGGGATTAGTATTTTCCCCGCAGATTAGTCCCCCAACACGACCGTACGGCGTATCAGCCACACGTAACCCATACCCGTCGCCTGGACTCCAAGTAAGTTTTTCAAAGAACGTTGGCATCAACTTCCGATGGTGTACAGCGACCTCGCCCAAAGTGTTGATAATCAGGTTCGAATTATACAAGCAAGCTGTACTCGCCGGAGACCGTTCAGAAAACCCCATGCTGATGACGGTTTTGGTCTCGCGGGCAGCTTCTTGAAGGAGCCTTATTTCTTCGCCGTCGGCATACAGAGATTCCTGGACCATGCGATGGAAGAGATCATGGTTTTCGGTTGGCGGACGGATGGCGCTCCAGATGGGAAAGGCTGATAGGTATGTTTCTGGGAAGACGACTATATTGGCAGAGTTACTGGCGGCCCGGTGGATGAGCGAGATAGCTTTGTCAACGGATTTTCGGGCAGAGAGGAAGTGAGAAGCAACATGGCATGCAGCGACCCGTGTAGATGCCATGGCTAGTGAAGGTGGAGGGAACGATGATGATCAATGATGATGTGGATGCGGTTGATATACCTCATTTTCCCCAAAGATAAGGAGGAGCTAGCGGGCGGAGATGCCGCCTCGAGGGATTCAACCGCCGTAACCGCAGCAATCGCAATAACCGACTCGGATGGTCTCCATGTAATTGGCAGCTGAGTGATGGATTCAGACTTCTGAATACGATGGCGTGGAGTAGGAATGTGTTATATTTCCGGTCTTCCTGAGGACGGCAGAACTGCGTACACTCTTTGGACTTAAAGGTAAACACGTCGTGATGACAAAAAGCATTAAGCATACGCATGAAGATGCTGACTCAAAAAGTACAGTAGTACTGATACTTGTTTGACATTTGAAAAGTGAAGCTTTACTGAGAATTAACTGTACATGTCCACCACCGCAGTGTTCATTCCTTGTGCTCCGCTACGGCCGTATCAATCTTGTCCACCGAACGAAGAGAACGAGCATCCACAACATCCTCTAGCCGTAAATGACAAGACTACGTGATTGAATCCTCATGGTTCCCCTTGATTCCCCTGGTTCCGGATGATCGTCTTAGGGTTCATGTCGCGGGCCACAATTGAGCCTATGTCAAAGTCGGCCTTAATCTTGAACGCATACGACGTGCTTTAACGCTAGGTGGGCTCTAATAAGAAAACAAAATGGGGAATATAGATAGAAAAAAGACCCTGAAGACCCTGAAGACCCTAACAACCCCAACTGTTATGCGAGGTCATTCGAAATTAGAATGCCAGTTCTTAGTTTTTACATAGAAAAAGCCGATATAAGGAAGTAGCGGAATACTAAGAGGAAGCCCGAGATCATTTCCCTAAATCCGCTTCGGCTGTAAACCTCATTACTGGGGCAGATGAGCTGGCTGACCTTCTCGCCGATATTAGTCTTGCTGGTGAACTATGTTGCACGTATACTGTTCGCCAAAGCCGTAAAAATCCAGGGACACCTTGCATTTTAGACCCAGTCTCTCCTTCAATTTTCCATGTAATAGGAAGCAGACCTTACTAAGAACACTCTGACAAAAGCAGCTTTCAAAAGTACTAACGAATGATTTCACTAGGGGTCCAATTTGGCGGAGACGAGATCGTCAAGAGCAAGCAGGGAGCAGGGGGTGCCACAACCCGCATGACATATACTGGTTTTCGCTTTGTGAAAGCTATACTCTCCGCAAGGAACGGTGTATATACCGTCGAGGAAGCTTATGTCTATCTCCTCGGAGTCCCGGGTGACAAAGAAATTGCGACCGAGCTGGGAGTGGATTACTTCGCGGTCAAGGTGCAGCTGGGTAAAGCAAGGGCTGCTACCCAGGCATTGCCCATCAGTAAAATCTCTGCACTTGAGAAGCAACTGCTTGAGGTGGCGATTCGGGACCTGAAGGGAAACGTTGCCACGGGGGTGGATTTTGCGGCGCAGTAATTCCTATAGGACTCTGCCAAATTAGTTGATTGCATCGTCCTACCTGTAGGTGCATTAGCGTCTTTCTATAGTAGCTGAGCAGGTGGCTACCATCGAGGCCGACTATTATGTAAACTTCCCTTTCGTTTTTACCGATAACTAAAACCCAAGATTACTAGTGGGTGGCTAGCTGCGTATTCGAGGGCTTGGAATGCTGCTAAATCATAGTAGTTGCTGTATCAGTGTAAAGAAGTACGGTACTGTAGAGCACTATCTAGTTCATCGGCTAGTTCCGGGGCCCCTGAAGAAACAACGAGCCCAACGGCTGCATGATCCATGGATCAAATATGGTGTCTATTGCCGAACCTTCAAGCAAAGACGCTAGTATCTAGACCTAAAGCCGGGGGCTCTGCAAGATGCGATTAGGACCGGAAGGACGAACTGATTGGGTCTTTGATATAGGCTACTAAGACTAGTGGTCCTCTAGCGCCGAAGGATAGATTGGCTCAGACTCCATATTCCGTTCTGGGAACGGCCCGCGGCTGGCCAGATCTCTTGGCAATATGAGGTTCTTCGCTTCGCGGTAAGAATAGCCGATATACACCAAGATAGCAGAAACTTTTGCTTCATTTTTCCCAATCCGGATCACTTCAATTACATGTGTCTCACTTCTAGTCCCTCACTGTTATATATCTACTCGCTCACCGACTCAACCCCCATCAGCACTAACATAGTAGCTAATCATGACCTATCCCACTATCATCACTAGAATCGAAAAGACACCCCCATACTCCTGATCCGGAAGGAAGGTAAAAGTTTTGAACACTCCCAAAGCACCACTATATAAAGCACATTCTCCCCAACCCAACTGCCTCCTCCATCTTCAACTCCCAATTCCATCTCCAAGCATCTATCTGAAGCACCCTCACCAACCCCTTCACAATGCAGTTCTCCGTCATCACCACCCTCTGCGCGCTCGTCGCCTCCGTCTCAGCCATCCAGATCAACTACTACAGCGATGGCGGCTGCTCTGACTTCATCACCTCTCCTCCCAACGTCCCCATCGGCAGGTGCTACGACTACGCCTGGGACGGCCAGAACAGTGCCAACATCGCCAACTGCGACAAAAACGTCTATGGCTGCAAATGCTACTTCTATGCCCAGGCTGGCTGCAAGGGAGCTGTTGACTCCGCAAACACCGGTAGCTATACTGGTGGCAACTGTGTCTCTAACTGGGGTCATGGTTTCAAGTCTTTCCACTGCTTTGTTGACCACGGTCTTTAAAGAGTTGAATTGGTTGTTGAGGTATGTTGATCTGCTTCTGGATTGGTGCTGTTGGGTCAGGCTAATGCGTTTGATTAGAAAGTCTACACTATATGCCCTGAAGTTGGGTAAAAGCTGAGGCTGGAGAAATCGGAGAAAATGGTAGTTGCGGGAAAGGGTTCTTGAACCTATCTGATCTACTCAATTGTTATCGTTGATGAGTTATTTAGCTGTCCTGTTATCTATTCAATAGCCATGAGTTTGAACTGTTTTTAATATCTCTGCTGCCGAAGGCTGGAAATTGATTAGGATGTAGGCATCTAGGATTGTAGCTTGCGACTTGCCCTCCCATTTGACAACAGAATCGATTATTTTGATGATAGAAGGTAAGTCAGATTAGAAGCCCCAATAGATAATCTTCTTGAATGTATCCAAGAGTATGTCGAAGCCTCATTACTCTATTGGGTAGCATGGCTCAATACCGCAGCTAGGCCTTATGAAACATCAGTACCACGCTTTTTCTTAGTGGCCATGGCCTTCGCCTGCCGCTTAGTTGCTTCTCCGGGCTGTGGGGCTTAAGGTAAAGTCGACGTATTACCCAAAAGAAATTGTATAGATCGATTCTATACAATAGGTAAAAAGGGGTATTCGCCCAAAAATAGCCAAGAGTAACCCGGTGAGACATGTGGCCTTGCGATGCACTGGATGAGTGAAAAAAACAAGACTCCCATACCTGGGAAAGAAGAGGGAAATTTTGTGGGTGCATTGAAAGACCCAAGCTTGAGTGCAGACATCATCACCTATGCACAACACATTGTAGTGAGTATGCTGCTGTCTCGTGGTTTACAGATCAGGGTTAAGACGTCGTGTCATGCTTGACTGCTCGTTATCCGGACCTTCCCTTGCGCAGCCCGGATGATACTAACGGCATTGGAGACTTTCATTGTTCTGGGAGTATATGCAAACAACTTTTCACGGTTTGTCGCAATTTCCTTCGTCGTCTACGAAGTTGCTCAATAACGGCGCATTGTCCTTCACCTCTCCCTTTCCCCAAATAGGCTCACCATCATCATCAAATTCCGCCCACTGGAAGAAGCCGCAAGATTTCTTCCCAGGTGCGAACCCGGCGTAACACATCCACATATATCTGCCCTTGGACTCACGCTTGCGCTGAGCACACCGCAGGATTGCATGTTGGCCACAGTGGCACCTGGGCGTGTTTCGTGGATGTAACGAGTCGCGATACCACCGATAGGTGATGTTGATACGGCGATTCCCCGATAGTACGTGTGGTGAGATGGTCTGTGCCGGAGTAATGGCGTGCTTCCATTCCTCCTGCATTTCAGCATGCATGACAAGAAGAGAGTTGTGGGGCAGGTGGATCGAAATCTGGCCCTGCGCGTCTGCTCGAGCATCCGCAGCTTTCTGGGATTGTTTTGACTCGGAAATGGAATCCGAGCCCGACGTCGGAGAGTCTTGATCTTTGTAAGCTTCTTGATCGTAGGGAACAATCCTTCGGACACGAAATTCACGCTCTACACCCAGACTGAGACTTCCGATGATAGCCCGAGGGCCAAGATAGGTTAGCTCGTCGGAGTGGTACCCAACACTCTCCGTCGGACCATCGTAGCAATTCACAAATGCCGCATTAGGCTGCCATTCTTTGGGAGACTGATATTTGAGCTTTTGACCATCCGGGTAAAAGTCCCGGATCCGGTTCCGAACCGCTTGATTCACGGCACATTGGACTTTTGCAGAAACTACGCGCATGTGCGGAGTGATCTGTCGCACATTGGAGCGATAGGTGCCGCCATATGTGTATTCCGATGTATGCTGCTTGTACTCCTCAGGCGTAGACACATACACACTGGCAGAATGAGGACTCTCCACCGTCCTCTCGAACAGTTGAAACTTGTACCTGGAGAAATGCTTCGATTCATCTAGGAGTTCCAAAAGAAGTGCATTTGCCTGCTCTGCCGGCAGAAAGTTGTGGATCAGCGTACACGGAGTTTCAGCGGCGATATCTTCAGGGGCGAACAGGTGCAGGGTCTGCCCTTTCTTGGTACGAGAAGGTTTTGGTGCGGACGGTCCTTTCCCAGGGGAAAGCACATGTGATGATAGGGACGTTTGAATCGCCGTGCCTCCAAGAACGGCCCTTTTCTTAGGGAGGTGGGTTGAGAATTGCGCTGCTATTGTAGACGAGGCTGATTCGACGGAGCCTCCACACGAAACCAAAATATCAATCAGAGCTTCCTGAGTAATCTCCGGAAAAAGTGACATGAGCTGGGCTAATTTCACGTCGGTTGAGTCTTCCTCGGAAACCGTGGTATCTCCGAGATTTGGTGGCGACTGTGGTTGAGTGGGTGAGATGGGCCGTGGCCTTTTCTTTGACACATATCGATCCATCGGAAAGAGCCTTTGCTCAGACCTGAAGTCATTGATGGGATGCGAGGAAAGAAGATCAAGATCGCGAGACGGTGGAGCGGATTTGTCATGCGATAGCACGTGATTGTTGTGGAAGTATCCAATCAGGGAACAGGACGTATACTTCCCCAGGTATGAATATCAGAAGAGCTGCCCATTACACCGCATCAGTGCAGAACAACCTCCGGTTACATCAAAGAAGCTTTGATGTGTACAGCTCATTCACTAATCTCCTTACCATCTGGAGTCCAAGGCTTCGTGAGCCTCGACAGCGCGCACTTCTCGGATAGCAAATGTTGGCCATGTCGGCCGGGAGATATACCTACAATGAGAGCATTCGGGGCGGCTCTCGGGGTAAAAAGAATAAAACATCGGTATCATAGTTGATATTCAGTACATAATAAATTAAGAGAAGAGGGAGAAGTAAGAAGAAGATAAAGAGATGAAGCCTTATGTAGCCAAAACGGTTCAGATGCGCTCGAAAGTGATGCCTGCTTCCCCAGGCCACAAACGCGGGGCACATCCGACTCCGGCGGAAGAAGTCCGTCGTCGCCTCCCCACAATCTTCTCTCCGTCTCTTTCTCAACAACTTTGTCATTCATGCAATTCTCGCATTCGATCAGCGAGAGTTGATTGTTACAATAGCTCGAGCATAGAATGCAATGCACAGGGGTCATTTGAGGTTTTATAATTTTTATCATGGACTCAGCCAAGAAGAATCGGAATCGCGCCGCTTGCCGCCGTTGCCAGAGACGGAAGATCCGTGTATGTCTCCAACCTGCATTGGACGGCGATTGAAACTGACAGCGTTACTCTCCCAGTGTGACGGACAGGCCCCTCGTTGTGGATCATGTCACAAAGCCAACGTTCCCTGCATTAGCGATGGGAAGCAGGTGGTCCATCGCTCGTAGGTTCTGCATGATACTTGACATTTGATGACACTGCTCGTTAATTGGTTATGATGCAGGTACATTGCGAGCATGGAGAAACGCATCAAATGGTTGGAAATGACTCTTCAAGAAAGCTGTCCTAACGTGGATCTGAACGAAGCTCCAAACCGTGAAACTGCTCGACTGGACGATTCGGTCATGCTTGATGACGAGCCCGAGGAACCATCTATTCTTAGTCCACAGCAGCCACGCATCGTGGATGAGGATCCTGATGTAGACCAACGCAGAATCCAAAGCCCCATCGGTCCAGCCCGTCCTTTGCGTGCTGCTCCACGAATGGAATCTCGACAAGCCCATGAGGTTGGCTTAGTTTCGCTTTCTCCGGGAGGCGAGCCGCGATATATCGGACCATCCAGCGGGTACTTCTTCGCCAATCTTGTTTTCTCGAACGCCGGCCGACAACAACAACAGCGAGGAGGAATTATCAGTGGCCCTGCCGGTGCAGCTCCGGGGGATCCGGCTTCTTTAGCAGCGGAGCTTCTCCATACACCTGCGTCTCTGCCGTCACGAAGGGAGAGCTGTGAGGAGTTGTCATCCAAGTACTTCCAGACAATCCATATTAGCTACCCATTCCTCCACCAACCTTCTCACATGGAGTATATCGAACAAATGTATACTTCCGAGCAGGCGTCACCAGTAGTAGCGTACCAGGTCTATATGGTCTTGGCTATCGCTGCCTCCGATCTTTCGCGGAGATCTAAACTTCGTCTTCCTGCAGAGGGGTATTACACCTCAGCAATGCAATATTTCAACCAGTTCTGCCCTGATGGCTCACTAGCTGGGCTGCAATCACTGCTGCTACTCATGATCTATGCATTGCACAATCCGTCTTGCGGTATCAATATCTGGAATCTGAACTATCAGTGCCTGGCATCGCTTATAGATCTCGGTTTGCAGCGAGATGTTCGCAGTACACCTTCCTTGAGGATGTCTCTCCTTGAGCTAGAGATGAGAACGAGAGTGTTTTGGGTGGTTTACACGTTTGACCGGACCATTGGTACGATGATGGGACGACCGGTCGGCATCAGAGACGAGGCTTGCGACTTGCGAGTGAGTGTAAGAACAGATTGACTCACCGTGTGCGATGCTAATTTATCCAGCTTCCAATGGACATAGCAGATCAAGATCTCCTGGAGAATGATCCGCGCCAACGGAATGCAGAGGAACCATTCTCGCACATCTCTTTTGGAATACATTTGTTCAAAGTCGCTCGCCTGAACTCAGAGATTAAATACGTCATGCATAGTATCTCTCGAGAGGCCCCGGCCTATGCCTACCCGCCAGTGAAAGATATCTTCAGCTGGCAAACCGAGATGCTAGAAAGATTGCGAAGCTGGAGATCAGAGATCCCACAATTCGACCTCAGCATGAGCGCGAAGCTTTGCGAGGCGAAATACCACGAGATGATGATTCTAGTATTACGACCAAGTCCAGCCATTCCAGAGCCGTCGGAACAGTCCGCGGTTCTATGTTTTCGACATGCGATGGCGCTGCTACAAAGCTTTCGTGATTTATACAAGAACGACTGCCTACAATATAGTCGACTAGTGGTACATTCAATCTTCTTGAGTACCCTCGTCGTTTTGCACAGCATTTGGAAGTTGCCCGATGTTGCTGCGACTATTCACATTGATGAGCTATCGGCCAACTTGACTTCATCGCTCAACATTCTGAGCAGCATCGGCGAGTATTGGCTGGAGGCCCAGCGCGCTAGGGATTGTATCGAAGAAATATCTGGGGTCACGATGAGACGACTGCTCAAAACCAGATGTGCGCCGGGTGCCCCGACTACGCCTCGACTTCGGTCGAGGGGTCGCACGAATAACGAAGAACTACAGTTCTCTTCTTCTCAATCCCCAATGAATCTAAATTCCGGTCGCCAAGAGCAACAGGCTGATCCGGGAATCCTGGCAACAAACTCAGCCGGGATGGATGAGCCAGAATTAGGAGTCCCCGGCGCGTTGTTGGGTGACTCTGAGTCATTACAAATATTCGGTGATCCAGCGCTCGACGGCTTGTTCGGAATGACAGGAGTCCCTGATTTCGATGGATTAATGTGGGAGTTCTTCAACATTCCCCAATGACCGATTTGACGACATAATATTATGGTTATGATTTGTCCGAACCCTTATGGATTAGAATAATGGGTTGTCTATGAATTTTTTACCGCACGCCTTTACAACACGTCACACTCTAAATCCCATTGTCCGTTCCCCGTATATATCCGGCCGGGCTGATGATACTCCACGAGGCCATTTCCATGTCGCAACCCGTTATACACTTCTACCAGTGACGATAACACCACCGTCGTCCAGCCAGGATACGGCCCAACGGCTGGATTCGAATTCTTTCGTACCTTGTCTGGGAAGTTCTCCTCCACAACTTTGACCGGACATCGCGAGAAGTCCCCGTCCTTGTCTTCCGAAGCGGCCGCATCCACTCTTTTCGTCAATGAAGCCAACACAACATCATCCACGATCAAGCATATCCTTAAACGGACTGGTAGTTCAAAAGAGGGCAAGGCCAATGCAATCTTCCATTGCCGAAAGGCTTTCCGAATGGTCGCTTCGTCGGCTCCTTCATACGAATTCTCAATGCTGAAGACCTTGGACGCGTAGGTGGTTTCCAAGAGATGAATCTGCTTGGGCGTTCCTGGGAGACATCGCGGTAGAGCTTTTTGGGTCTCTTCATTCAGCGCGCGCAGGAATATGGGCAAGAGACGGTCCGATTCGGGGGCATAAGTCGTTCGATAGATGATGGGGCCCCAAGTGAGGGTTAGGAAGTCGCGTTCGGGGCTTTGAGGCAGGGAACGCAGGCCCGGCTGGGCGCCGAGTCGGTAGACCTCGGATTGGAGGAATCGTGAAGCAGCCGAAGGCTCGGGAGATTGGCTGGAGGGCATGATATTTGCGGTTGATCAGTGAAGATCTTCCAGGTACGTGCGTTCTGGGGAACTGGGGGGTGTTCGGTCATGGTGCTTCAAGTGGATCCCCGCTGGATACTGGCGTCAGAATGACATCGACGACGCCGAATTGTGGATGCCTGCCCTAGGAGTTAGTCGAACCGGAATGCACTGTAAACATGTGCTGCTTGAGAGAACAGCCAGATGATAAGAAAGAACGCTCTATGTTTTCTCTCTCGCGTTTATATTTTTTATCTTTTATCCGGGTTTCTTTCCCGGGCCCTTTTCGCATGAACTCATCCATCCCCTTGGGACCCATAGCTCCGAACGAACCAGACAACCCTTCACTATCTAGCAGTCTAATTTGTATACTGACATCCGCTAACAGCAATCGTATATATGTCATACACATATGACCATATATGACTGAAATTGGAGTATGATACCCCAGGTAAGACCCAAGACGCTCTTGTGCCTGATATTGCAATGCATCATCAGCCATGAGTTCTGATAATGCAGCCCAACCCCGATAGCAACTTTACTTTCATGTGAGTGCGAAAAATTGACAATAATTTCTGTTTGTCCTTAGCCTCCAACGCTCTAGCGGTTGTTCATCACGGTGAATGCCTTTCGTTTGCGTAGTATGGAAGCAGATGGGCCATATCACGGCGTAGTGACGAGATAGTGGCGGGGGGGTCAGGAACAGGAGTATTCTAGTAACACAAACCTTAACAAAGAAAGGACAGCGTCACTGTTGGCAGGCGTAAAGCAACGTGAATGTGAAAGAGCGACACCGACGAACTTCACGGCCGTGACGTAAAGCACGCTAAGACAAAGACGGCAGACCTCGGCTCGTCTCCCCGCATTCTCGCCTGAGGCATCCTCGCTCTTGTCCTTCTCCCGATCTTCTTTCTCTCTTCCTTCTCTTCTCTGCTCATGCATGGACTGCCGCCACGCCCAATCTCTTTCCTCTCCTGCTCTCTTTCCCACTCTTCCTCCTCGCGTGGCGCTCCTCTCTCCCCCATTCTTCCCCAGTTAGGGAACCATGCTCCGTTTCAGAACCGAGGGCTATAACGGCTGCGCAGTCAAGTACTCGCCCTTCTTTGACAATCGGCTCGCGGTTGCTGGATCGGCCAATTTTGGCTTAGTTGGCAATGGACGTCTCTTCATTTTAGAACTGACCCCGAGCGGCATTGTGCCCGTGAAATGGTAAGGATCTTGTTGTGCAACGCCTCTTACCGATTCTCCGCAAGCCTGACTGTTCGGACCCCGCAGGTTCACCACTCAGGATTCTCTCTATGATCTTGCATGGTCGGAGATCCACGAAAACCAGGTCCTGGCTGGCTCCGGTGACGGCAGCATAAAGCTGTTTGACAGCAATCTGAATGACTTCCCCGTGCAGAACTGGAAGGAGCACAACCGCGAAGTCTTCAGCGTAAATTGGAACCTGGTCGCAAAAGACCGCTTCTGCTCGAGTAGCTGGGATGGCACCGTGCGCGTCTGGTCGCCTGAACGTCCTCACTCCCTCCTCACTCTTCCCACTCACAGCTGCACCTATTCCGCCGCCTTCTCTCCCCATTCGCCAGACATCCTCTCATGCGTGACATCTGACTCGTATGTCCGCCTCTTCGACCTCCGCACTCCGGCATCGGCCTCGAACCACCTCGTCCTCCAGATCCCCATCCATGCGGCCCCCGTTCCTACCGTGCCTGGCACCCCAGGTGTCCCTCCCGCTGCTTCGCCGCCCGCCGAATGTCTGAGCCACGACTGGAACAAGTACCGTCCTTCGATATTGGCTACTGCCGGCGTAGACCGAACCATCCGCACCTTCGACATCCGTGCTCCCCAGC
Source organism: Aspergillus ochraceus (assembly GCA_004849945.1). NCBI lineage: Eukaryota > Fungi > Ascomycota > Eurotiomycetes > Eurotiales > Aspergillaceae > Aspergillus > Aspergillus ochraceus. The sequence goes on from SSOS01000004.1 coordinate 765,820, forward strand.
AGGGCCCTCAGGCAGTTATGCTCGGGCATGACTATGCCGTTCGCAAAATATCCTGGTCCCCCCATCTGTCGAACGTGCTTCTAAGTGGAGGATATGACATGACCTGCCGCGCTTGGAGCGACCAGTCACCCTCGGGTATCGTCGGAGATACGGACGTGATGCGCGCCGGCCCCGGCCCGGTGATGGGCGCAGAGCTGGGCCGAATGAACCAGCACACAGAGTTTGTGACCGGCGTTGACTGGTGTCTGTTTGGCAGTGAAGGATGGTGTGCCAGTGTGGGTTGGGATGAGAATCTGTTTGTCTGGGATGTGCGTGCAGCGATGGGCTAGAGAGGAGGGAGATTTCCCACGGACCCAAACACAAACATCCTGACTTGTGACGACTAAGCCACCTCACTTGGATTCCTTTCCACTTGTGTCCTATTCCTTTCACGCTCCTGATTTGGACAGGATGATGACCTGACGTCTTACTCTTTTTTTTTTTTTTTTAATTCCCTTCATTACCCTTCTTCTTTTCCTGTATTGGATACTAGATTGCATGATACCAATTTCCGTCTCTCGGGAGGGCACTAGTGATTAGGACAATGTGAATACACTTGGAACTATCTATATTTTTTTCTTTTGGCTTTTAGAAGCTGCTTATGAATGAACAGTTGTAGCCCCATCTCTGCCTAGAAGAGAGTTTGATCTGTCCCAAGCCTCACAACAATAGTTATACTGTCCATCTCAGTCTATAATCAAGCTGGTCATATGCCATAGTCACATCAATCCCGTGAAATACACATCACATCACATCCATCCATAATGGAAACAGTCCAAGAGCCAAACCAAAAATGGGCAGGCAACACATAGGGTATATCAACAGACTGACTTGCCTGCCCTGGCTCTCGACACACCACCACCAATCCATCAAATTATTGACTTATTTCCCCAACCTGGCCTCCACCTTCTTCCTCTCCGTATCCCTCACATTCGCCACTTCCTCCCTCGACGCATCAAACGCCACATGCACCTGGTTAAACGGATTCTCATCACTCTTCTCAAACTCCTTCTTGACGAGCTCAATCCGCTGCTGTCTTCTCAGCCCCGGATGCTCCTCCTCAACCTCCGGCATCCGACGCGCCTCATACGCCGCATAAGCAGCCTTATACCGCCTCTCGGGGTGTCGGTCAATCTTCGACGTATCCTTATTCGTCAAGCTCAGGGCGTCCAGCGCATTATCGATACCCGAAGCGTTAAGCGCAGAGACTTTCTTGGCCCCCGGTCCGCTGTCGTCCAGCTGGGATAGGTCCAGGCCCCGCGTCTTCTTGGTTGCTTGTTTCGCGTTCGCGCCTTTGGCTTTGCTCGGTTGGGAGGCTTCTTCGGCGGCGAGGAGGGCCTCGCGTTCGGCCTTTTTGCGGGCCGCTTCGGCTTTTTTGGATTCGGCGTCGTCTCTGTTGGAGGAGAAAGAGGTTGGTTAGGTCAGTGGTTTATGGACTGCGGAACGAGAGGGTATTTATGAAGTTTGTTGTTGGAGGTGCTGCTTGTGTCGGGGTTGAAATGTATGTAGACGTACTTCTTAGCGTTGCTCTTCGCGCCCTTCGACCACTGCTTGTCTTCCTCGGCGGCGCGTTTGGCGTCCTCGACGGCCTTCTTGCCCGCGGCCGCTTCAGCCTTCTATAGATTTTAAACCCCATGATTAGCCAATTGCTCCATGGTCCGTTGATAACCAACCAGCCTTGCAAGATCGAAATTATGCACTCGAAAGCGGGGGCGGGGTAATCCGATAATCTTCGCCCCTCTTCCTCCTGCACAAGAAACCATGAGGAATACATACACGGGCGTTACCAGCGGCCTTCTTGGAGTTCTCGCCTGCTCCTTTCTTGCCTGCCATTTTGTTCAAGGGGGGGAGGGGGGGTGTGCTTGTCTGGTGTTCGTTGGAGGATGGAGAGGATCGGGATCGGGTAGGAAAGAGAGCGGGATGAGGGCAGAAAGATGAAGTGCGGCGGAGTTTCGAATCTCCGGGCGGCGTGACTTTCCTGGTGACTCAGGGCTTACCTAAGTTTGTGACGTCATAACTAGTAGTTGAAGTACACCGGAGTATATCCAAGGATAAATGTTGTCACTCTGGATTATGGATGGTTGGAGGTACCTTTGGGCCTGGTAGAACTGATATGTCTTGCTGAGATCTGTGAACTATGACAATACCTTGGTGGTAAACATATTCTCTGAAGGAAGTAGTCATAGTGTCCTGGTATCAAAACATGTAAATCAAATTGTAGAAAGGTCACATACTTCTAACAAGTAGACCAAAAAGCTCAGCTTAACGAGGGTCAGCTCTTGCAGTACCTGCCATATCAACTGCAATAAGATGAATAATCTATTCATACAACTAGAAGAGGGTGTAAATTGCAGGTGACCATGGTAGAAACCGCCAGGGACCACGAGTGACCGTGGTACGACCCTAAACTATAGTTGCTCATAACACGGTGACAACAAATCCGTTGAAGCTGCAATTATTTCATAGTCATGCCGTCAATATTGGACAATGCTACGGTCATCGCCCACATATTTAGGTGCACATATAAGAACCTAAAATCGGTGTCTTTGCCCTCCATGCGATAGATACTCTCCCTACAACCGCAAAGCAAGTGGCATTCAATCTGAACATCTCTGCCTATTCTCCCGTCTCTTGCAAGAGCAGATCAACGAAGAACATGGCACACGTCAAACGGGATGGGTTCATCTATTCGGGCGGTCGATTCTACACCGAACGCGGCAATTATCGAACGAGTAAACGGCGTCTCTCTACGGTTCATGTTCATGGGTAAGACTCCGCAGGCAACATTGATTTGGGCTTACCCTCTTCCTGAGCTGCCAGATCTTGGCTCCTATTCTCAACCTACAGAAGCTCAGATATTGACATATTCCATCTTGCTTGCTATACTACTGGCTTGAAGCGATTGAATCCTCAATCATCAGTGTTTTGGTCTAGGATCTTGCTACCACCTTGGGAAACCATTTTACCGCTATCTGATTCGAGTGTAGACTAAGACTTCTATACGCTATTGCTTAAGAGCCATCAGACTGACCGTAACCAAGGATTCAAAAGATTTCATATAGTGGGCCGGGGTCCTACTACACATTTATGATGAGGACTTTTTTAGATTTGAATCCGACGTTCTCTGCTTTAGGACCACCGGTGAAGATTTTTTGTTTGGTATAAGCAGAAGCTGGGGGACATCTGTAACGGATGTAGTATAAATGTAGTATAGGGTTTCTTAAAACCTACTGCTTTTACTACTACTATACTAACTCCTTGCTACTTCTTGCTGGACTATTAGTTGCGGAGAGTAACAATCCTGATATTCAAAAAGAAAACAAACACAACAAAGCCACACATACTAAGTAAATTACACCACAACCTCATGATAGATAAAAGGGGTCGACAGGTTAGGTCAAAAACATCAACATATCAAATCAGGCTAATTATATCATATCAGTCATCAATCGGATTCCTCAAATCAAGTATAAAAAAAAAAATAGCAATTCAAAAACAATTCATGTCGTAGCAATCAGTGCCTGTTGTTCCTTCATGGCTGTCTGGGTTTTCATCAACGGGATTTCGTTTTCGTGGACCTCGCTGGGGTCGTCGTAGTCGTGGGTCTTTTGAACCTCAATAAGAGATTCCCGGGGTGTGTCGTTAAGTGTCGTGTCGAGGATTTCGAGGCGGGGCTCGACTGGCTCGTCCAGTTTGAAGTCGATTTGTATTTCTGCGGGTGCAGCGAGGGGGGCTGGTGCTTCGTCATCCGTATCTACGTCTTTGGCAGTCTCGTTTTCGATGTCGAAGTGGACCTTGTATTCTTGTGGGGGTAATGGTTGTGGTGTCTGGGAATCGATCACGGCGAAGCTCGTCTTTTCAATCTCTGGGCTTTGTTTGATCTCCTCGCTTTGTTTGACCTCGGCCACCGTGGACTTCTCTACCTGAGCAACGGCCACTGAAGTAGCGGAGCTGGCGACATTGGCAGAGGAAGACTGACAAGAAGCCGGAGAACTAGCGACAACTGAGCTCGTGGGAACAATTGGCACTTGGATATCCGATTTGACCGGAGTCGCCCAGACTGCAGAGGAGCTCTGCACCGGAGAAATATGCATGGACGGCACCGAAGTGGAGCTGAGCGCGTCTTCTTGCGGAAACGCATGCAGGTCGGAAGCAGTTGCTCTGGGTCGGTAGTCAATCGCAAAGAAGACTATAAGAATACTGAGGAGCACGATGGCGACATTGCGTCGGTCGTTGGCCAGCACCCGAATGTAATTCACCAGCAGAGTGTGGAGGTCAATCTCCACTTCTGGCTTCGGTGGATAAATGGGATTGTGAGTCGGTGTTGGACGATGCTGTTGTCTGGGAGCCGGAGTTGGGCTCGGGGGAGGAATGGGGGACGAGGCGCGTTCCGGAGTGAACAGGACTGGCATGACGGTGGAAAGGGAAGGAGATGGTTGAGGCAGCGGAGGCTGGCTCTCCGGCTCGTTCATGGGCTCAACGAGCTGCGGAACCTCGATTCGAGTAAGCGCGGTGGACATCTCGCTGTCACGCAATCGTTTCTCTAACTCCCTTCTCAATCCAGAGGGAAGCCAGAGGCCGACTTCAACATCCACTTTCTCCATCTCCTTCCACGCGGCCGCCCACGCGCCGGCCCTCATGAGTCCGTTGGCAGCGAAGACCTTGATCTCCCATTTCCTGCTGTGGTTGTTCTTGAGGAAACGTCCGCCACAGTCCGGACAGTCTTCGCCCTGCTCGCCATCTGTTTCGCTCTCCTCCTTACTCGCCTGGTCCTCCCTCTCCGAGTCACCCTCCTCGTGCCCTACGAAGTGTCCGTGATCGAGTCGCGGATGTTGTAGCTCCAGACTCTCCAAGAGGCGATCTTCGAGCAGGTCGTACATATCCTCGGGGTGCGAAATCAGTACGCCACGGTCACGGAGGACACCCGATCCCACCTTCTCTTCCAACAATTTCCACCGTCTCCAATATTCCGAGGGCAACACCTCCTTCAATACCTTCGGATCCGGGGGTCCCAGCAGCCCTGGGATGGGAAGCGAAGGCGGAAGAAGGGTGCAATGTAGCAGCACGAGTGGATACTCCTTCTTCACCTTCTGCTTGCTTGCCGACCCGGATGGCGAGTAGTAAGGCGACCTCTTCAACGGCGACGAATGGGAAGACCGCATCGAGATATCTGACATGCGATGCCCACCCCTACGCCTCGGAGGCGTGAGATACTCCTCGTCGCCCTCGTCTTCCGTATGCATCTGCAAAGCCCTCACAGAACTCGGTTTCCGGAACGCCGCCTCCCGTTGCCGAAGTGCCTGAAGGGACTTCAGCCCCGGTTCTGGCCTCGCCTGGCCCTTATTATACCGATCGTCCCAGAATATCGCAGACTCCTGCGCATCGCGCGCAATCGTCTTCGCCCCTTCCATCGAATGAGTGAACACCGATCCCGGCAACGAGGAGACGGAGGAGCGGCTAGATGCGCGGGATTTCAGGCGGGGAAGCTCGTCATCATCGTAATCGGCGTCGAGGATGTCTCCCGACGATTGGTGTGTCGAGGATGCCGACGAATTGTACCCGCAATCCTGGATCAATTGCGTTTCGTCGTCTGCGCCTTCGTGGGGATGCGGGAAATCAAGGGTTTCGTCGTGAGGCGAATACGGGCGTGATATTTCGTCCGGGAAGTCGGCGTGGAGAGAAAAGTCCTCCATTTAATGTGACTCCAGATCTGGAACTCGGCCGATCGTAAAAAAAAAAAAGGATAAACAGCGTATCTCCGAGGAATGAGCCGAAGAATGCTTCCTAGCTATCGGGCGGTTTGTAGTTGGGGCGATGAACGGGTACTGAGGAATGTGGGAAACAGAGATCTGAAATGATCATCGAAGTGAGGGTCGGAAAGGGCCGTACTCGGGTATTTAGAGCATTTTTCTTGCGAATTCAAATGAATCTCACTTGAAAGGGGTCCTAATAATAGGTGATGGCGATGGTGACAGTCGGTGTTGATCTGTTGTTGGTGTGGCTTCACCGCCCGGTTGTGCCGGGCAACCACTTCCTTGTATGAGTTGTATAGTCGATCGCCCAGGATGTCAACCACTCATATACAGAAAAAGACCCCAGCCCCAATACCTATGATACCACAGCTGGCTCAATGTCCGAGAATCGGCCCTTGATCCAACTATGGGCCATTTCGGAAACAGCAAAATGAGTTTCGCAAGTTTGGGAAAATCAACAATCAAAACCCAGCGCTATCCGCAACAGCCCCATCCCAATCAACCCAGTCAAAAACATGCAAGAATTCCAAATGAGGGTGATCTGGAAGCTCGCAATTCCATCTGAAAAAAGGATGAATCCAACGGCAGATTCGGTATGAATACGAAGCCCATCAAGGTTCCCGGCGCGTCGAGGATCCGATCCACAACAAGGCCACAATACGTGCTATAAACTCGTTAAATTCTCGAGATGAGACCATCGGTCGAACCCAGTCAAGAGATCCAACCAGGAGACGGAGGTTTTGGATGATTTCTGATCGTGGAAAACGGAGGGGATACGATCCGGGGTTACTCGCTTGGCGGAGTAGTTCGAGACAGTGTACTCCGCTTGCAGGAACAGCATAGGACAGAACCTGTAATTGGTGCTTAGACTGACGGGGTATGAGAGATTCAGGCACTTTAATCGAAGACGACTGATCAGGAAGAAGGTCAATTTCGTAGTAGGTCTTAAAGACTCCAAATGTATTCACAACGCCCCTAGATGATGATTAATACGTCGTTCGTATTGGAGGTAAATGGGCCATACCAGAGTTAAATAAAAGAAAGAAAGATCCCAAAACTTGCGGGGCAGCCTGAAGACCTCTATTCGGTGGTGCATCATATGCTGTGATCGCGATATGCTGGGAGGTATGTGGAGGGCTACTAGGACACGGACAAGCCAGTTATGTTCATCGACAAGTATTTGTACATGACAGGTTCAAGGCGGCTGCCTCGCTCGGATTCGGCTTCGGATTCAACTGCCTTGAGTATGTAATGTAACAAGCCACCAGAAGATAGGAATACGTTGAGCACAGTAGGAAAGAAGAAAGCTAATACATTCTCCCGGCCAATCTACTCCGCGGAAACGAGGCAGACAGAGCCGAGCACCGAAAAAAGGGAAGCACGTCATCAAACAGAACTATCAGGCCGTGAGCAAATACTATCATACATAGCAACTATTCGCAAGGCCAAGCTTGCCAATCGTGCAAATAAACGTGAGACCGTCAGATGCGTCAGAAAAATCGTAAATCGGAAGAAAATAGAACATGCTCATAATAACTGGTGCGACGCTTGTGCGCACAAGAAGCAAAACTTCAACATAGATGTAATTAATAGCAACCGACAAAACACATGAAAACAGGAAATGGCTCTAGTTTTCGTAACAGCAGAGACCGAGACGCCGAGGATACCTTGCTCCCAATCATGACAAAGCACAGCACATCGTTGAACATTGGGCACGTAGACTCCGGAACTATGTACGACAAAATGACGAATGTTAATGAGGCGGGCGTGGAGTACCATCGTCAGGGCTCATCAGAGAAGGGTAATTTTGATGCTCCCCGAGGTAATTGAGGACGTCCTGGGGAAGATATTCCAGCCAGGGAAGAATCTCCCCATTGAAGGCAAACGGTAACTGATCCTGTTGCTGAAGAGTAGCCATGTCGATATCCTGGCTCCCAATCATAACATCGCCGTGGGGTGCGGTAGCTGGATGGAATTCAGGTCTAGTGGCCATGTGTTCACCACTGACATGTTGCTCATTGTGAGCGGATGTGATATTGTAATTAAAAGGCGCCGAATGGGGCTCAAGTCTAGTTGAAGGCATGGTATGGGGAAATGTGGGTTGAGAAGGTGAAGGGCGGGACGTGGAAAATGAAGTGTTGAGGCCCAAAAGAAGGTTCGCATCGGAGGTGGAGACTCGCCCAGAAGGCAACGGAGAAAACTTCGCTGACGCCGCTGCCATTGTGGGATTGGGTGTTGCAGATGTCGTTCGAGCCTGCTCGAGCGATTGGGAGAATGAACCCGAGCCTGAGCTGGAGCTGGGCTGGATAGGTAGAGGAGGATAACTGTGGCTGTATTGCGACGAGTACGCGGGTTTGGGCACCGAATCTACGGGCGCCGCAGGCATTTGGTATAGCAAGCTCAGATTAGGCTGTGACGAGTTGGTGGCTCCTGTGAGCGCCCAACCAATTGCTTAAGGCACAGTGCGAGTTAGCACATGTGATGGAATATTCCCGGAAAGGAAAGAAAACATCGGCCATCTTACCTTGACTGGGGTCTATCTTTGGCGACCGTCTTCCATCAAGGGATGGACCGACAGCCGCGCCTGATCCTTCGGGGTCGATAGCTCCACCCCGTCGCCAATTCGACGCAGCAAAAGCTTGAACTGACGGTATATCGGCTGCACTTTCCATCTCTTCGACTGTATATAAGAGCGGATCCACGATGCCCTTGGCCTTTTGATCTAAAACCGTGAGTATATATTTCGTCCCTTCCCAGTAAGTCTCAAGTGCCTTTAAAGCTTTGTAACATCGTTGGTAGTTCTCTTTAGCAGCCGAGGCCAGAAGAATATGCTTAGCAGTGGGTTTCCGGTCTGAACCGCCTGAAGGATCCATGTTTGGCATAACAAAACCACTGGTTTGATTGGCCAAAAGGGGCTGGCTCGGAGGAGAACCCGACCCGGAGGAGGGCGATACGTAGTGGGCACTTTCCATAAGGAAAGCACACGCTGCAATGTACATTGGCTGGCTCGTAAAAGGGTTACCGATAAAGCTTTTCCCATCAACCAGCTCGGAGAATGAGAGAATATCGGCAATAGTTTTAGCGGAAGACATGGATAGCTCTTGGCTGTTTGGATAGAGATGCTGAATTGTCCCGCCAAAGGAATTGAGGAGAGTTGGCTGGTGAAGGAGGACTATTAAAGTATGGAACCACTAAGAAGAATGTAAGCGCCACATCTAAGCACGAGAGACTGGAGGATGTTTACAAAGTGAAGGAGAATGAAATTCGTGCCCTCTTTCGCCTTTACGTAAGCTTGAAAGTTTGCGGCATTGAAATGAAGTCGGGGCGACAAGCGCTGATAGATACCTGAAAGATCACATGAGTGAACGGACTCTCAGATGGAAGATGGAAGATTTATACCTGTAAGATCACTTTCCATTCCAGCCAGTCTCTTGAGCGTGTCTGCCGTGACGTGATTAACGTCTTGGATTCCATTTATCAAATCCGTCACTCTTCCATAGAGATGGATAACGCGGATAAGCGGCGGAAATGGCGCAGGCCAGCCGTTTGGGAGTAAAGATTCAGACTGGAGCGGAAAGCACAGTTCGATGTCTTCATCGCGCAGGGTCACCGGTCTTCCTGTCCCGGATGATATTACACGGTCGAGAAAGAAGATACTCCAAAAAGTATCTACCCTTTCCTTTTCCCAGGCCCGTTGATTGTCAACTCCCGGTGCCTCTTTCGCCGGGCTTTGCGAAATTTGGGGATCGTCGTACTGTTCTTCCCTTAATTTCCCTGCCTGTCCGGTCATCACCGCATTTGGCGTGACACCGCTTTGTCCGTAGTTGTATTTCAATCCTTGAGCCTTCTGTAATCCAAGGTCTTGAGCCATTCGGATAGAAATCCCCAGGTACATCCACAGACCACTGTCGTGGTTGGAGCCAAATTCCTCGTACGCCAGCAATAGGCAGGCTTGAACAACAGATAAAGTGGGACACGAAAGCGAGTCAACAAGGGCGCTCATTGCGCGGCGGGCAAACGAATGGCCGCGATCAGACTTCCTTGTATCGAGCGGACGGACCGAGCCATCAATCGGGAGAGCCTGAGGCGGGCTAAGTAGAGGATGCGGGGAAAAGCGTGCCGACAAAGCGCAAACGGCGTCCACGAGCATTCTATCGATCTTTTTATCTTTCAAGTCGCGGAGAAATCTGTCTCGTTGCAGAAAGGGAAAGTTGCATCCCAAATGCATAAAGAACAGGTCGCATAGGTGAGTTACCAGGTTGCTAACGGGTAACGAATCGTCTCGGTCATAAAAGGGGATGGTGTTGGCATCGCGAGTTTCACGGCTATCGCTGATGGAGTTGAATTGATGAAGTCCCTCGTCGGGGAGTTTGGGGCTTCTAAGAGGGGATAATGACTCTACAATCATCCCAAAACGCACCGGTTAGACGAATCACATCATATATAGCAGCATAATGCCGTAGATAGCGGGTGGGTAAGGAAATCGGTGGTGCTGGGAAAGGTGGTTCTGAGAGGCATACCAGATGATAGAGATGGATTGCTCTTGCGTGATCCGCGGACTTGAACAACCTGCAAGCGTTGTTGGTATCACATCGGCAGGGACTAGTAGCTGGCCAGGACAGGAGAGCCTACCATTTGTTTGAAGCCCGGGACTATGGCCGTGGGGCCAAAATATCTGAAATAAGGAACATGGGTGCGAGAGCTTGAGCTTAACGACGTACGACCTGTTCACCTCGGTCAGCATGGACAATGACCCCGGAGCAGCTAATTCATAAAACCATGCGCAACATACTACTTTCTGGACTTTCACCGGCGGTTTGTTGTTCGGATTCTTTGGTGGTCCGCGACGAGGTATCCCTGGTGAGCGAGACATCCTTCAAGTCCGCTGTTCGTGAAGCGTCGGTGGACTTCTCGGCACCATCACGAGGCAGCGTGGCTCGTTGCGGCGAATCCGGAGAGCGACTCTCAACTTTGACGGGGCCGCGCGCGTTGACCGCTTCGTTGGGACCGGGGGCAGGGGGTAGGGTTGGGGTGCGTGAGGCGGCATCGGATTGTGATCGAGCGTGGGTCGGTGGATCGTTGTAGCCCAAGCAAACATGATTGTAATCGGAGCAGGTCTTGCATACTACGTCGTTCGGAGGGATCGGTCAGTCAAGCACGGCATTTTATCGTTATCGCCACAAGAATCCGCAGTGTCTCACCTGGTTGTTCGCCTGAGCATCGTATCTTCCGCTTGCGACACGTCCGACAGCTGTCCGGCATATCAATGTCAGCTCGGAGAAGGGGATGATGATATCATTCGAGGTGCACTTACGCCGCATTTACTCGTCGCCTTTTAGTCTGAGGCTGGCCATCGGTCGAGACGAAGCGAATCTGCCTCGGAGGGGGAACATTATTGCCGCCGTTCTTCTGGGGAGAAGGGAGGCTCATTGCGAGCAAGTAGTCATCCGTGGTCACAACACATTGGGCGACTCGTTTGATCCGCACTCTATAGCGATCGAGGGTGCGCGGGAAGGACAGCGAAGGGGGTGGTCGGGAACGGAGTGGAAGGACGGACGGAGCAGTGATCGGGAAGGTCTTTAGATAGAAGCACTAAGCAGAGATAAAAACCCATGAACGAGTCCCTCGTCGTGGCCGGTGAGATGATCGTCGATTTGACCAAGGGAGGAAAGAGAGAGTGGTAGATGAGGGGAAGGACGTAATCTTTTTTTTTTCTTTTGATTAAAAGGAATAATAACTGATGACTTAATAGGTATGATGATAATAATAATAATAATAATAATAACAATAATTCTAAAGCACTAGAAATAATAGCGAAAGGAATGTAAGGCAGGGAAAAGAAAAGGAAAAAAAGAAATAGACGGGGGGAAATAGTCAGCGATTGGATTCACGATGGTCAGGCAGAGGAGCCACCAACAAGGCCCAAGTCCTGCTTGAGCCTGACCGCCCAGACATTCTATTTGATTATAATTATTTGACTCTATTTAATTTGTATTTTTAATCATGCGACACGTCGGGTCTACATGTATGTACAAAGGAAATTCCTTCGATACTACCTAGATGGGGCAACAGTTACGACCAACCCCAAAGCCCTTCATTTGAATCCACGAACCAATTCAATAAATATGATCGAAATCAAATTGAAATAAAATTAAATAACAAAAAAAATGGATATATCCCCGCCAATCAACTGTGGCCCCCAAGACGCCGGGTCATCAAAGGCTCATGTGATGGCCTTCGCTAGTTTGCGACTCGGTGCTTTCTGGAAGGACAAGACTTCCTTCTGCCGCATCCTTTGCGAAATGTCAAGAGACCGTTTAGTGTTTCCCTGCTGCACGGTCACTGGTGAGGATTAGGTCCCTGCAGCTGCTCGATCTCTTGGTCAGCATCTCGTCCGCCGACACCAGATTCAAACGGGCAAATCTGAATCAGCCCTTCTGTCAGGATGCGGAGTCTGGACTCCGGGGAAGAAAGGAGGGAGAGGGCAAAAAGTGGCACCTTTCTCCGTCCGGAGGCCCGGATGCTCCAAGGACGAATCCACCGGGGCTGGTCCAGTCTCCACGCCCACGTCGTGTCATCCGTCAACCGGCCGTGCTGGTTTGCGCCCGGAGGCAAAGCGACAAAGCGAAGGAGAGGTCTTTTTAATTCTTTTCCTTTTAGTCTTACCACTACACATTATGACGTACTCACCAATTGATCATGTTAAGCCCATTATTCGGTACATGGATTGTTGAGCACTCTCTAAAGAATTTATTGCAACTATATACAAGTTTCTCAGGTCTATACCCGTATGTCTAAAATTGCGGTCGCGGAATTTCCAGCGCGTCGGTGGTTCGCCCATATTGGATACCACCCAACCGACTGATCGGCTTCAGCACCTTCAGATCCACCACGCTCTTATCCTCGCCGATAGCATCGTCCCGTGCCCAGAACCTCACTCCCTCAATGATAGCCAACACTCCCGTTTTCTTTCCCTCTCGGTTCTTAAACTCCTTGGTCTCGACAAGCTTTCCTTCGATAGCCAAAACCGACTCCTTGACTCGCGCAGCCTGAACGACCGAGCTCGGCGCTTGGTGTAACCCCGACACTTCCCATTCAGAGACCCCATATGGCGCATTGACAGCGGTCGCGTTGGCCGCCTCGACAAAATGCTCCGAAATGATGTTGACCACGCACTCTTCCGTCTCCGCGAGATTCTTCAGCGTGTCCTTAGCCCGGTCAAGGGAACCGACGAAACCCACAACAAGAAGAGGAGGATCATGGTTGATAACCTGCGAATAACTAAATGGCGCCAGGTTCGTCGACGTGCCGTCCTTGGATCGCGTACTGATTAACGCAATCGGTCTCGGGACCATGCCGGAGATCAGGAACTTGTAGTTGGACGTCGCCGGCCGTCCTTCTTCGTAGGGGTCGATTTCGATGTGATTCTTCTTCAAACTCTCGCCGCCGTCGTTGGCGCCGTCGCCTTGTTTCCAGCTAGGGTTGGGCGGCTTCGAGTATGTGACTTCCTGGTCGCGGTTGAAGTCGGGCCGGGAGGCCTGGACTTTGTCGAAGTCGGAGTCTACCTTGAACATCGTTGTGGTTTGGCTGAATGAGCGCGCAGATTGAGTCCGTTTGTTAATGCTCAGAGGTTGGAGCTGAATGCGTCTCGCCTGTCTCAGCAGTGCACGATGCATGAGGAGTGAAGACGAAATGTTTCTCTGGCTCTTATCACATATAACAGTGGGGAGCGAGGGGCGACGATGACGGGATTCCCTCATCGAAGCCGGCAGTCACGCTGTTGTTGAGTAATTCCACGGCATGTGTGGCAGACGATGCTCTTATTTCCACGCCATTCTCAGCTTGACTTGCCTACTTAGTGTGTGGCAATACTGCTCACACTGCCGACCTCCGGGCCGATGAGCATTTGTCATCCCGACACAACCCCGCAGCCTGAGGCCGTTCAACAGTTGAATTTCAAAAGGCGTGTATTGACTATTAAGATTGAAGAGTACACCGAGTAGGTCCAGCACAGGAAGGCGAGCGCCGCGTTTATTCCGCGCAGATCCAGGTACCGCGATACGTTGGATCATAATTAGATCCAAGGCCTAGGGGACTGTTACATCCCGCGACATCGTTCCAAGGTGCCGGGAATACCTAACTTACGGATGTCAAAGGGACTGAAGCATATCTAGCGGTCATAGACAAGGTCGGTAGGTCACTAAGTATGCAAGTGCATGGCGGAAACAAGCGGTGCGTGCACGGACGCAATGATTTTCTTATTTTGACTAACTAGGCGGTTCCTGGTATGAATCTGTCTGCATCTGACTATACCATAAGGTGTCGAGTACGATGTAAGAGATGAGTCGCAGACTCGCAGACTCGCAGCAGAATCAAGGACCCGTATTTGCGGCTGAAGCAGTGTGTGCGAAGCAGCCAGTGCGAGCATGGAATCTGACTCTTCCCAAGGGTGAGATTCACAGGGGTGAGATGATGCGAGGGCGACCCAAAAAGCAAACATGCACCGATAAACAAAAACGCTAGTTGGTTAGCTGCGTGCATTAGTGCAACTAAAATATAAAAATGACTGCTACTGTGTACACCGTACACCTCATCAATTCTTTATTTCCCTTCCTCGTCTTACTCTGATTGAAGTCCCAATCTTCCCCCCCTTCATACACCCTTTCTTCGTTTGAGAACTCTTCATCCGGTCCGATCATGTCTACTAGCAGCGAAGTGACCCGCTGGGCCCGATTCCTCGACCGGAACGATGGCATCGAGTTCGTCTGGCTGCAGTATATAACTTACAGCGCTACAGCCATCGTGCAGATCATGCCAGTCGATCGATTCACGAAGTTGATTCAAGACGGCCAGAGCCTTCCCATCACCAAGGCTATTTACCATTTACTGCCCGGCGATGTCCTGGCTGACGGCGCCTTACCCAGCGGCGCGTGCTATCTCAAACCCGACCTCTCGACGCTGTATCGCCAGCGAGGCTCGAACTCCCACCGAGCGGTAGTGATGACATCCAGTCTGGACAGCGATGGCAAACCGCTCGCCGAATGCGCGCGGTCTCGACTCGACACTCTAGTCCATCTATTGATGGAGCAGTCGGGATACTTTCCTCTAGTGGGATTCGAAATGGAGGTCGTCTTCCTACGACGCGTCCGTCGAGATAGGAAAGTGGTGGGCTACGAACCGCCCAGCACGAACCACTCCGTCTTCAGCATGACAAGCGACGATAAGCAGGCGCTGGATTTGATCGAAGAGGTCGCAAGAGCGTTACTAGAGGCAGGGATCGCGCTGGAGAAATTCCACGCCGAATCGGCGCCGGGGCAGTGGGAATTCGTCCTCCCGAAAGACACGCCCGTCATAGCAGCCGATACGTTACTGAAGGCCCGCGCCATCATTTCCGACGTCGCAGAGAAGTACGATATGCGGGCGACCATGCACCCGCGGCTGTTCCCAACCACCGCCGGGAGCGGAATGCATACGCACATCTCCGTCAATCCGATCGACGACAGTCAGGACCCCGTCGGCGCCGAACGGTTCTTCGCGGGCATCATCGAGCATTTCCCCGCCGTGTTGGCGTTGAATCTGGCGCATGATGCCAGCTATGATCGAGTGCAGAGCGGTACCTGGAGTGGCGGAGAATATGCGGCCTGGGGCTGGGAGAACAAGGAGATGCCACTGCGGCGGATCACGACTAATCGATTCGAGATGAAATTGCTAGATGGGCTGGCAAATCCCTACCTTGCGCTCTGTGGCATGCTTGCCGCTGGAATCGATGGATTGAGGAGGGACCTGCCGCTGACGGGAGGCGACTGTCAAACAGCTTCTGGGTTGCTTTCGGCCGCAGAGAGGGAGGCCCTGGGGATCAAGACGCCGCTGCCCAAGTCGCTAACGGAAAGTCTTGATGCGCTCGAAGCTGACAAGGAGATGCGGGGACTGGTAGGCCCGGCGATTGTCTCTAATTATCTTGGTGTCAAACGCGGAGAGGTTCGACATTTCAAGGGCCTGGGTGATGAGGAAACGAAGAACTATCTAATCTCCAAATACTAAATGCCACTTGTCAGGTTTGTTTGTGAAAGAGTTAGTTAGTTAGCAGATAGATGAGCTGAAATATAGCATTCGTTCAAGACCAAGCAGTGGTGCTCATGATAGGCTCTGGTAGCCCCTAATCCAGCCGACCACTTGAAGAGGAGACGACGAGCTGAACGAACATAAATAGTTTCCTTCCAGAAAGCACTAGTTTCAGGTGTATGATGTCACCACCCAAAGCGGACGCCCGATTGAGGTCGGCGTTAGTCTATCTCAAGCCTAGCGTGTGTCCTGGCCTCCCCTATTGCGGTATGTAAGCGTTGCCGCTTTATTGAGTAGCTGAAGTACAGAGATGGTAGTATTTTTGAATGTACTTGGCTCCAAGTCTAGTTTCTCAACTTAATCGAGCCTCAAGTCCTTGGAGAAGTATAACCATCATATCGTTCCTCTAGACTTTCCCACTTTTAACTACAAGGCGTGGATCACATGTCCTCCGACCACGGTCTGCGGCGCCATTGCGGTCCATAGAGACTGGGAAAAGAACCCAATGGTGTTCCCTTTCAAGGTCTTGATTCCCGGTTAAGTGCAAAACATTTCCTGGTTGCACTTCAAGTTTCAAAGTACGGATAGAAAGGAGGAAGTCGTCAGGTTGAATTGGAAGTAAGAGCAGCATTATGTAAGAGCGCAGCGTTACACTGGTAAAGCGGCCAGCGCCCCCTCAGGAACCGCCAGTAGGGCTCCCGAAAAGTGGTCCTCAAGGCAGCTACGCTTTGTTCATCTTCGCTTTTTTCTTTTCTTTCTTCCCTCTCACTTTTTTCTTCTTCTCTCGTATCCGCATTCCTCTTCAACAGTCCTGCCTCCCTTGCCCGATCCCTTCCTTCTGCGGCTGGCCGCTTCTTCCTGCTGACTCTATTCAGCTGGTCTCGTGAGGCTTTTTCGGCCCCGATTACTCCGTACTGTGCCCCGCATCCTGAAGCGATAAGACTTCAATTATTACTTCTTCTCCGAGCACGCGAATCGGCTTCCGTCTGTTGCCGTTCCCGACTCTGTACACCTTGTTGAAAGTATTGTTACTCCTCTTGTGAATAAGCGAAGTTTCGCCATCTATCCATCATGTTCGGAATCATTGCAGATCTCTTCTCGTAAGTGGGCTTTGCTGCTCCGAGCTGGTTGCCGGTCCTCCCGGGAACGTACTGAATCTGTCCTCTAACTCATCGTGTGGTATAGGTCAATCATCACTATTCTCTTTCCTATCTTCGCCTCGTTTAAAGCTCTGCGCTCGTCCGATCCCAACCAGCTAGCACCATGGTTGATGTACTGGGTGGTGCTCTCCGCCATCCTCATGGCAGAGTCCTGGACTTACTTCATTCTGGGCTGGTAGGTTCTTACAGTTCCCTCAATCCAGTTGATATTAAAGAATTTTGCTTATAACGACACCTATGTTTTAGGCTTCCTTTCTATAGCTGGTTCCGTCTGTTTTTCTTGACCTACCTCGTCCTCCCCCAGACCCAAGGAGCCCGTCTGCTCTACCAAGACTACGTGGACCCTTTCCTATACCACCATGAACGGGAGATCGAAGATTTCATCGGCCGTACCCACGAGCAAGCCAAGGCCATGGGTCTCCAGTACTTTTACCAGGCCGTGGATCTTATCCGGGAGAAGGTCCTGGGCCTACCTCCCCAGCGGCCCGCGACCCCTCCCCCGCAGTCGGGCCCTGCATCTGTCGCTCAATCGCTTCTGTCCCGGTTCAACCTTCCCACTGCTGGCGGAGCAACCGGGGCCCCTGCCGCAGCCCCCAACAACGACTGGTTTTCGGCCATCAGCTCCGCGGTGGGCTCGTTGACGTCCACGAGCCAAAGCCCCGAAAAGCGAGGCGAGGAGCTCTCCGCCAGCGGCTCCCTCTTGCCCCGCGAGTTGGCCTCCATGTCCCGTGGCGAGAAGGCCAAGTTCCTCTCCAACCAGCGAGATATGTTGGATGTTTTGCGCAATGCCTTGGCCAAGGAGGAACAGAACTTGGGCAATGAGGACGACGGTCTCGCGTACGGCTCTTCCTTGAAGAAGAACCGCAGCGACAACTCCTTCGACCACATCGAGCATGACGACATTCGCGACCGTTCTCCCGGACAACCCGCGCGGACTCCCAGCGGCAATTGGGCGTCGGGCTGGTTCGGACAGGGAGAGCAAGGCGGTTCGTCCGGCGTGGAATTTGCGGCCAGAGCCGTTGACGAAATTGCGCGCTCCCGCGGCTCTCATAACTAAAAGTAGTCCAAAATTTGTTATCCTTTCGAATGTCAGCAATATGCGGGGTTTCCTCTCGTTCAACGTGCGCTCGTAAGATAATCGGCGAAGTTAGAAAGGCTTTTATGTATTTTCTCTCGATGTCAATAGACGAGTCCGGGCGTCCAATCTACGATTTTTTTTTTGTCCCTGCGCAGGGCAAGGCTTCCATTATGTGTCATCAGATGATCCAGTTCCAGTCATCCGCCGTAGAGTCATCGACCGTAAGACCAAAACCAGGCCATGTGATTGATCCGTTCACCGCAGTTGATGACAGATTTAAAAATAGACGCGATCTCTGATCTGGCATGAGACTAAGGGCTTAAACCTAAGCATTGCTCCATCCGGTGTAAATTTAATGCATCAACAATTCACGAGTCGGTGTGGTTGTACCACCAGCACTTGATAACGTTAACGGCCAGCCTGTTACTGCAGATCCAATGTTTGAATACCTAACTGATGGTTGTTGTTGTTCTTGGGTTAGCCCTAATTCGGGTGGGCCGTTCACTGGTGATACTCCGTAGCCGTAGACGCCATAGCCTTGCCATAGCCATACTCCGTCAACCTAATCTCCTCAATAGTTGTCCGGCAGTTAGTTAGCTAGTCAGTTAGTGATCAGAAGAGGCACCGAAACGAAACCATGCAGGAAGAATACTGTAATGTCGGATCCCGATCGACGCGATTTGAGTTCTGCACTCGCCATGTTTTCCGTGTCGGAAATCGACTAGACGCGAACAAATCAATATCCTGGTCGGTCTGCATTTGGCTCTTTCGGGCCACCTCATTTCGTAGGGGATTTATTCCGCTGGTGGTTGATTTGGTTGGGAGGTAGGGCAGGATCATCTGAAGAATATCCAGCGTACGGTGTGAGGACAGTAGTAGGTGGGTGCTTTAGGTAGAGGTGAAATGGAAACTGTCGGGAGTGGTTGGAGGGGTTTGTTATTTGCTGGATTTACCGTCCACCGTCGTCTACTTGCTGCATGCACCATCCATTAGATCTGAACCTTCCGTCGGGTTGACTTGAGTTGGACCGCGGTAAGGATATATCCGTGCGCCTGCAGTATATATCACCGATATTGAAATCCCGACCAGATTTTACAGTTTCCCTCTTTGTTATTATTTTTTTCTTCTTTATTCCATTTAGGGTTTCGCGAGTACGTACTCCGTAAGTCAAGACAGTCTTACTCATACTTCGTAAAGGCCGATAGTGTGAAAGAGCGACGGAAAGTTGGTTGCCTTTGATGTGTGTGGCCTGGACCTCCGTCATGAGATCATGGCGACACCTGAGGCATCTTTGCCACCCGCGGACCGGGATGCATGACGAGGCTGCTTGACGGACTTTGTGAGTCAGCGCTGATAACCAACATAACTACTCAGTAAGAAGTTACACTTTCTTGCAGGCAAGTCAGTCGTCTGGAAGGCGAACAATCCGAGCGTCTTGGCCGCCGTGGTTGGTCCGCCTCCTCCCGAGCCTGTTCCCATTCGGGCAATCAGCCTGTTTTGGTTGTTTGCTTGTCGTATCGTATTGTCACCGGTCGCCCGCTGCCTGGGAAGATTCTTCAGTTTTTGCGCCTGGTCTGGCGAGGTATGTGGTGCAAGTACCTACTTTGGAGATATTTAGAATAGAAAATAAGATAGAAAATATCTGAGGTGTTTCTGAGCTATTGTTGAAAGTTGTCTAAAATTATTACCAGTATTACATCCTGGTTGAGGCTGTTGGATGCCACATCCATACGTAGATACCTACCTTACTTATCCTCCGTACCGGTCAGGTATCACATTACCTCCGCCACACTACTTTTTTTTTTTTTTTTTTTCTTTCTCTCGTTAAGACCGTAAGAGAAAAAAACACCACACCCGAAGAGGAACCAAAAAGGATTAAGGAAAAAATAAAATCGGGAAAACCAAAAATTGACGGTCGTTTTTTTTCGGTCCCCTCTTTTTTTTTTTTCTTCCCTTTTCCCTTCCTCTCCTCTCCTTTTCCTTCTTCTTACCCCAGACCCATCGTCGTTGACCACGATCACGACGTGATTCTTTTTTTTTTTTGTCTGAGATCAAGTCCCCCCTTGTTGGCGGTCTTTTTCTTTCCCTTTTAGTCAGGCTTTTCTGATTATCCTGTGGGATCAGTCGAATCCTTTGGATGTGGGATCTAGAGCGTGTTCGTTTATTGTAACACGCCTTTGACATCACACTTTCCTATCCGTCGTCAACTTTTTTCTAGTTTGACTTCGTTCTTTTTTCACCTCTTACCTTCCTCCTTCATCAGATCTTCCGTCCTCATCTGACTAGCGACTCTATTTATTTCCCTTTCGTGATCTAAATCGACCTGTCTAATGAGCTCGATCCCTCCCAAGTCAGGCCTTCAACCTCAAGGACAGAGCACCTCGAACCAGGCCGCTTCGCACGCTTCCTCCCCATCGCTCAGTGGGACATCCTCCCCCCTGCCTGCCTCGACCAGGTCCTACGCAAACGCGACCAAAAAGTCCGCGACGGACTCGACCGCCGCTCCCGTCACCGTGGGCGGTTCACCACACCATGGGAAGTCGACCTCAGAATCTCCTGTGAGCGGCAAACCCATGCAGCAATCTCAGTCCCCCGGCGTCACTATTGTCAATGGCGCCCCGGCCCAGGCTCCCTCGCAAGGCGACCACTCCCGCAAGCCCTCCGTGACCATCACCTCCGCTGGTACCTCCGGTTATATTCCCAACGGGGGCCCCAACAGTCGCCCCAATAGCTTGCAGTTTGGTTTCGCCGCCAACCAGCAGACCTCCCCCAATATGGGAAACCCTGCGGTTCTGGCGAACCAGCCTCAGCCCGGTTTGGCCGTCACCCCGACTATGAACCCTCGTGTCACCTCGCCCCAGACTTCGCCCTCGCCCATCCCCCAGCCCGCCTCGAGCGGTGGCCGGCCACCGCCGTCGTCTTACCAGTCTCAGGGTAATGTTCCGAACTTTGGTAGCTTCGGTGAAGCAGGCGACAACGTAAGTCAACATTTTCTTTCTGTCTTTCTCTTCTTTCTTTCATCTTGCTTTGGTCATTGTCATTTTTTCATTTCTATCTCACTTTCACCTTTGTGATTGTTTGATTCTTTTTCTGCTTTTTCTTTTTCTTTGGGAACAAGGGTAAAACGGGAGACCAAAAAAAAAAAAAGAAAAAAAAAAAGGGAGGGCCCAGTGGGAAACAAAAAAAAAATTACAAACGCGAAGATCATGCCCTTTTCTTGGCATACCGTCAAAATTCCTGGGATTAATAATAATGTTCATCCACTAGCAGCAGATGCGCCCGAATGCTCAGGCCCCCCTTGGTCCCGGACCTCAGTCGACTCATCTGCGACGCGAATCGTCTCAGTCGACACACAGTGACATGAGTAACCACATGGGTAGCGGTCCGGGAGGACGCGGTGGCTATTCCCACCAGGGCGGTCGTGGTCGCGGGTACTCCCAGTCCGGAGGCTATCAAGGGCAGATGCCTTACTCCCCTAATCCCAACTTCCGCACGCCTAACCAGCCTCGCGGCGGTCACCAAATGGGTCCGCAGTTCCACGGCCCTAACCAAGGTCGCCCGCTGGGCTCTTTCCCCCACTCGCCGCAGGCTAATCGCAGCCCTGCGTTAGCCAGCGCTCATCCGGCGACGCCGCAGATGAACCAGGTCCCCATGGTGCCTCCGCAGATGCCTCCCCAGCCCTACAGCAACTACGGCCCCCATATGGGCCCGCAACCTGTGAGGACCCATTATTCCCAGAAACCCTTTCGTCGTGGCCCGTTCCCGCATAAGAAGAAGCAAGCACAGCACGTGTTACAATCCCCCAATTTGCATTTGCCCCCTGCTAGCATGCGTTTCCCCCCTCTACCTCCTCCAAATCTGGCGCCCGAGAGTGGTCAATTCGAACAATATCTAACGCTGATGAAAACCAACCAGTATCCGTACGACGGGAACTACGCCTACTACAACCAGGGCTACCCCATGCAACAGTACATCCCCCCCTCGTCGCCGCAGACGCGCCCCGGTATGCCCTACAACCCGCAGCAGCCCGGCTACATCCAGCCTCAGTTCCCCGTGCAGCCCCAGCCTCAGGCCACTGGTCTGTCCCGGAGCCCCTCGCAGGTTTCCAACGACCGACCCGGCTCCAGTCTCGGTCAGGGACAGCCTCCCGCTGGTCCTCAAGCGCCGACCCACGCTCACAACGCTAGCCGTCCTTCGAATAGCCCGGCTCCCACTGGTAAGCCTAACTTCGTCATCCCCGCTAAAAAGAGTTCGATCGTCATCAAGGACCCCGGTAGCGGCGTCATCAAGCACTTCGAAAAGACGCCCGCTTCTCCTGCGCGCGCTACTCCTTCGCCTGTCAAGATGGCCACGCCTACGGCGACTCCCCCTCCTCGCACCGGTAGCGGAACCGACCACACCCGATCCGACTCCAAGAGCGTCAAGACGGACGAGGAGAAGAAAAAGGAGCTGAAGGACGCCGTGCGCCAGAAGATCGAACAGGACGAGGCGGATCAGCGGCGCAAGGCCGAGGAAGAGGAGCTCGCAGCCAAGCAGAAGAAGGAGGCGGAGGAGGCCGCCCGCAAGAAGGAAGAAGAGGAGGCTGCCCGCAAGCAGAAGGAGCAGGAAGAGGCCGCTCAGAAGAAGGCCGCCGAGGAGGAAGCCGCCCGCAAGGGTCTCGAGGATCTCAGTCTCAAGGACAAGAAGGAGGACTCCAAGCCCGCTGCGGCCCCTGCAGACGACGAGGATGACATCGATTACGATGCCCTGGAGGCCGAAATGGCCGAACTCGAGGCTAAGGAGGCTGCCGCCGAAGCGGCTTACTACGCCAAGAAGCAGGCCGACAAGGAGGAGAAGGAGCGCAAGGAACGCGAAGAGGCCGAAGCCTACGAGGCGAACATGAAGAGTGCCGAGCGCGAGGCCGAGGCATTGGAAGAGGCGAAGACGAAGAAGCAGCAGGCCGGTGAGCAGGATGAAAGCAGCAACAAGGACCTGTTCGCTTCCCTGAAGAAGGGTGGATTCCCTGCCACGCAGAGCAGCACGCCTGCCGAGAGCGGCACCGCTACCCCCGCGTCGGATGCTTCCATGGGCCCTCCCGCGAAGCCCAGTCTCGCCAAGCAGAAGCCGGCTGCGCTGAAGCTGGAAACCAACAAGGCCGTCGAGCCGCCCCAGCCCAGCGCCGCGATGAAGGCTCTGCACTCCGCTCGTTTGATTGACGACCTGAGCAAGATCACCTACCCTGCCTCCATTGTATCCCCCAACCCGGCCTTGAATGCCAGCGCTCCTGCCGACCGCAAGTTCCACTACAACAAGGAGTTCTTGCTGCAATTCCAGTCCGTGTTCAAGGAGAAGCCTTCCATCGACTGGGACTCGCGGGTCCGTGAGACGGTGGGAGATAGCGACTCGTCGCGTCCCCAGTCCGCTCGGACCCCCATGATGGGTGGCCGCAACAGCTCGCGTGGCGGTGTCGGCCAGGGATTCTCTATGGGCAACTTTGGTCAGCCTGCTGCGCGCCAGAGTCTGCCTCCCGGCTCGACCTCTGAGCAGCGGTTTGCTCTGGCAAACGCTGCCCGCACCGCCTCCGCTGGTAACCCCTTCGGTCAATTCGGCCGTCCCGGTATGGGCATGTCTCCTTCTCTCAGCCGAACCAACTCCGCCAACGCCATGCACCCCGGAATGCCCTCCTCGCCGCGCATGTCGAGCAACCGCTCGAACACCCGAACCGGCAGCAAGCGTGACAAGCACCAGGCCAAGAAGGAAGAAGAGATGCTCAAGACGATGCCGCTCACGGCCGGAATGGAGGTTCAAGCTCTTCAGGTCTCCACCACCGGCTGGAAGCCTCGCAGCCTGGGACAAACTGCCACCGCCGGTCCTACTCCTGGCGGCGCTGCTCACATGCCTCCCGATATGGTGCAGCGTAAGGTCAAGGCTGCTCTGAACAAGATGACCCCTGAAAATTTCGAAAAGATTGCCGGCCAGATTCTTGAAATCGTGTCCCAGTCTAAGGACGAGTCCGACGGACGGACGCTGCGGCAAGTCATCCAGCTCACCTTCGAGAAGGCCACCGATGAGGCCCACTGGGCCTCGATCTATGCCAAGTTCTGCAAGCGTATGCTTGAGAGCATGAGCATGGACATCAAGGACGAGAACATCCGTGACAAGAACGGTAACGTCGTTGCCGGCGGTAGCTTGTTCCGTAAGTATCTCCTCAACCGCTGCCAGGAAGAGTTCGAGCGTGGCTGGAAGGTCAATCTGCCCGAGAAGCCCGAGGGTCAGACAGAAGAGGCTGCTATGATGTCGGACGAGTACTACAAGGCGGCCGCCGCCAAGCGTCGTGGATTGGGTCTTGTTAAGTTCATTGGTGAACTGTACAAGCTGGGCATGCTTACGGAGCGTATCATGCACGAGTGTGTCAAGAAACTGGTGGACTATGAGGGTGTGCCTGACGAGGCCGAGGTCGAGAGTTTGACCAGTCTCCTGCGCACCATCGGTGCCAGTCTTGATACTTCTGAGAAGGGTCACGCTATGATGGATGCCTACTTCCATCGCATCAACCTGATGGTCCAGACTCCTAACCTGCCCAGCCGAATGCGTTTCATGCTTATGGTGAGACCCCCCTCCCTCCAAACCTAACATATCTAGCGTTTCTCCGATCATGTCTAACCCGGTGGCTTCCTTTTAGGATATCATTGATCTGCGTAACGGCCGCTGGCGGTCCAAGGATGCCGACAAGGGCCCCAAGACCATTCAACAGATCCGTGAAGAGGTATGTGTATCATGTTGTCCGATATCGATAATGGGTTATCTAACCGTTTATCTTAGGCTGCTCGCGCCCAGCAAGAGGCCGAAATGGAGCGTCTTCGCCAGCAAGCTTCTCGCGGCGGTCGTCCCAACATGGGCCGTGGCGATTCTCGTAATTTCTCGGGCGGTTACGGTAACCAGGCTCCTCCTCCGGACTATGCGTCCAGCAAGGTCGGCAGTGACGATCTCCGTCGTCTGCGGACCACCCGCAACACCAACCAGCCCATGTCTTTTGGCCCCTCGAGCATGCTCGGCTCTCGAAGCAACAGTGGCCGCAAGAACCTTGGCCCCGGAGGCAACCTGGTCCGTGGCAGTGACGACAGCGCTGCTAGCAGCCGAAACGGAACCTCTGGCAAGAAGGAGGACAAGGAGGCCGCTTCGTCGATGAACGCGTTCAGGTAGGTTCATCTTGCTGTCCTTGTGTCATCGTTCTGATACTAACCACCTTTCTTACTGTTAGCGCCCTGGCTAGTCTTGAAGACCGGGACAACATGGCCACCTCTCCTCCCTCGAACCCCACCTCTCCTCAGTTGACCAAGTCGCAGCCGGCGACTGAACGTCGACCCTCCAAGGCCGAAGAGGCTCAATAGATATCTTCTCTTTTCTTTTTTTGGCAATGATAATGAAAAAATTATTTCGTTTCTTCTGGAAAGACTACTTCTTTGCTTTGTTGACATGCCGATGTCCCGTCATGACAATTCATGTCATCTGAACATTCCTCCCTTTCTCGTCCATGATTTCTTTCGACTCAAAAGAATCGGTTGCCCATCTCCTTCCCCTTTTCTTTATGATTTTGTCTTCTTCAAGCTCTTTATTCCATTCCCTGGGAAAGTGAGAGGGGGCCATCCGATCTATAATGTACAATGAATGTGTGCTTGTCCAAAATGGAAAAGAAAAATTTCAAAAATTGGTTGAAGGGAATCGATCAAGAGCCCGTAATGGGAGGTGAGGAAGTGATCAGCGGTGAACAAGGAACAGAAACGTTTTGCTTGTGAAGAATCTTAACGAGATAGGTTGGTGCACTGGGCTAGGAAGTGCTCTTCTTGCCATTCTTCCTATTGCTGATGTCTTTTTCAACATTTCTTTTCTCTTTTCTCTCATATGATGCATTTCAATACCCGGAGAGCTTCACGTTGATGTTCCTTTCCCTTTTTTCTTCTGGTACTCATGTACTTTGCAAGATTCAAGTCAATTTGATCAGGAAGAAAGGAGGGATTGGAATAGAATGTTGAGGCTTATTCACGACTTTTCTGCTTTTGCAATCTGGCTCTTGTTTTTTTCGTTTTGTGTTCTCGTCTTTTGTTTTCCTGCGAGAGATTTAGTTCACTGTCTGTCTGCTTGCTTGCTCTTATCTTTTCCCCGCGTATCTTCGTTCCATTGTTCCTCGTGCTTCTTCTGTTCATTTGACTGACTGCATTGTTTGCATGCATATGCCTACACTGGCTTTGGTGTGTGCTGGCGATTCGATTATCTTTTGTGTTTTTATTTCTTGCTCTGCAGTCTTGTTTTTTTTTGTGTGTTTTTCTTTTTTTTTTTTCTTTCTCTCTTCTATCATGTTTTTAGACAAAATTCGCTAGAAAAAGTTCTTTTTTTTTATATATTTCATTCATTTAGAAGTTTTTTTTTGTAGATGTCTCTCTTCCTTGCCACTTTCTCTTTGTTTTTCGTTGCGGGTTCTTGGTTGTAGGGAAGTGTAGAGTGTAGAAAGTAGACTGCAGTATCTGATCAGTAGAGGGGAGGAGCTTACGACATTTTATTGATATGGATTTTATCTCTCTTCTTTTTGGTTTCTTTTTATGTTTTATGCAATGTCTTCTTTCTGGGTTGTATACAGTGTGTATGTTGTTTCTAGTTTACTCATGCTGTGGCTTATATAGTCTACTCTAAACATCCCGGGTGTTGTTCATTATTAATGCTTTACAAGCTGGGGGGGTTTCTTCTACATCGAATGGGTAGGTAGCAGTGATTTGTTTGGTTTCTAGGGAATTAGAGTTGAATATCTATCTCAAGGTCTGGTTCAAGAATGAAGTAATACCCAAATTCTCAGGGAGATGACTAGATACCTAGTCTTGGTATGCATTAACTATGTACGTATTGTTGTGTGATTGATGGGCATGGAAAGAAAAGCCATGCTAGTCGTTGTTCTTTGTTTGCTTACACGCACTCCATGCGTTCCGTCTGTTCTGTTCTAAACACCCTTGAGAGTGAGTTGGTCGGTTTGATGGTAGATTCTGTCTATGTCTAGCAATCTAGACTCCTTCTCCTCCTGAGATAGATAGATGTCTTGTCTGTTGTGCGCTGATGACGATGGTTTGTATGTATGGATGCGTTCCGTCAGGATGTTGCTTGGTGGTGATGCTCGTTTCTATGGCGATTGTCTGTATCACGAGCTTGGTTAAATGACGGGATGTGTCTGTGGGCTTGCGCCTGTAATTTCTTTCTTTCTATGTCTTTGTGTAACTGTATGTGCATAGAGTGAATGGAGTAGAGTTTGTCCGCGCTGGTAGGTACTCTGACCCGGATGAGGTGAAACAGAGTGAGTGGTTGGTGAGTCGGACCATCGTTATGATGAAGGCTCGCCGAATGGCTGATGGATGAACCGAGGCTAGGATGCCTGAGAAGGGAAGAGTGATCTGCCGCTGAGAGGCGCAAAAAAAAGCTCTATGAGGCCTCGAAGCCGACGCCTGTTCAAGAGTTCTGGGTCTTCGAACTGGAGCTATCATCCGGGGTGACGATCACCGGGATAGTATCTTTGAACTGAGTCTGGTTTTCGCTGGCACCCGTAGAGTTCGCCGGCTCGTCCTCGGTGGTCGATGCCGTGGAAGCGGTGCTTCCTTGCGTAGAAACGCTGCCGTTGCGATCGGATGGTTGATGCTGAGACGGCTCCTCATCTGTTCCCGTGTCACTCTCGGTGGTTTCAGGGCTCTGCGTCGCCGGGCTCCTGGCAGCGTCGATATCCGCGTTCGGAGATGGCGAGTCCGCATCGTCGTGGCTACCGCTGCTTCTCTCGGATGTGGAAAGAGAGCTGCGCGAGTTGGTGTAGGTCTTAGGCAGACCCAGCGCCGCGGCAACCGCTGCCTCTTCACCCGGTAGCCGCGAGACGGTGCTTTCCGTGCTGGAACCGCCGTCAAAGATGTGACTCCCCCGTCGCTCGCTCATTTCTAATATATTATTGTAGCTGCGCCGAGTCGGATCCGCAAGACGCTTCTTCTTCTTCTTTTCGCGCTTCGTAGACGGTCGGACCACAATAACGGGGATCGGCGATTGTTGTAAACAGTACTTGGAGACAGAGCCAGGGAGGAGGCCTTGCACGCCACCAAGACTGCGCCCACGCGTACCGACGACGAGGAGGGCAGGTTCGTAGATTCGAATCTTTCTCTGTCAGCTCAATATTCCACAAATGTAGGACAATTCGGGGGACGCAAAACATACCATGCGCTGGATTATGTCCTGAATCTTCCCAACGGCCAGTTCCAACACCAAGCTAATAGCCTTCTCATTCTGGCTGTTTTTCTGAATCACCTGCTCGAACAGCTTTTCCGCCTCTTTGCGATAGTTGCCCGCTTCGATCCCCGCGTCGCTTGCAATCGTCGAATCCTTCTCGACCGCGCGAAGACAGACAATCTCGTCGCCATCGTCCACCAATTCGTCGATCAGCCACTCAAGCGCAAAATCCGAGTAATCGTTCTGGTCGGTGCCGCAAAGGAATGTACGACTGCGCCGAGTCGACTGGTGGCCTTTATGTTTGTAGTTCAAGGTGAGCGAAAAGTCCGGGGCGTCGGGATTGTCGAATGTGTTGAAGGAAACACCGCGTTCGTAGGTTCTACGAATCGCATGGGTGGTCAGCAAGCCATGTTCGCGGGTCAGAAGGGGAAGGTAAGTCTCACTGCGGTGGCGGCGGCGAATGTCCTCGAGCTTTGTCGTCGTTCTGCTGCGAGCGCTTGCGCCCCGCGAGACTGGATGCCCGGGACGAAACCTGTTGAGGTTCTGACCCGCCGATGTTGAACTGAATGGACTTTTGCCGAGGGTGATGGGCAGCATGAGAGATGCGCGAGGGTCGAGTGTCGGTGGTTTCAAGCGAGTGCTCGTCGCTATCGAGCGAATTCTTGGGCGAGGTGGATGTCATGGTATGGTGGGTCGGGATGATGCAAGAAGGGAGGTCGGAAGAGGGAGAGAGGAGAGGAGAAAGAAAAGAAAGACGGAGGAGGTGGAGGAGTTAGTGTGTTTGTGTGCGCGCTATAGAAAGAACCGTCTCTTTGTTGACAGGTCATGGGATCAGAAGTGAATCAACCCCGCAGCTCAGCCACCGTGAAGCTCTTGAAGTTCTGCTAGTGGTATGATTCGGAGGTCGCAGATCATGGTTCGGAATAGGGGTCGGATGCACACTCGGAGGGGGTGACAAGGATGAGCTTGAACTCTCCGAGGTCAGCAGGGGTCAAGCTGGAGCTCGTGCCCTTCAGTCGAAGCTCGGCAATGGACAGGGGAGCAGGAGAGAAGGGATGCGAAGGTGGAATGAACAATGAATGGAGAATGGAGAATGGAGAATGACTGAATGAATGACGAAGGCAGGAGGGGTTGCTGCCTAAGGCGGTGACCTGCCTGTCTGGGTCAAGTCACGTTGGGCGACCACATGACTTTTTTCCGCTAGTCCACTATCTTTACTACGATACTATCTCTACTATCTATTCTATCTCGGGATCACAACTCCGCCACATGGTTCGCATTTGACATTGACACTTGATACAAGCCATCCCGGAATTCCCATCATCCGAATAATGCCTCGGCCAAACATTCCTCTTTCCAAAACCTGATCCAAAACCCAACGGCAACAACGGATAAACTAACTAACTAAGCCGCAACCCGTCTTCCTTAGTTCCTAACATCCTCCGTACTTCGGAACCCACGGCGTCCGAAGATCCGCGCTCCAAGCACGCCCAGAAAACAAAGCCCCCGAAATCCCCAAAAAAAAAGACCATAAATAATAAAAATCCGAATCTTATCAGCGACGGCACCCACCACCCGAAATGTCCGGCGGATCCGCTGAGAAAATCCCAGACGGATGATCGTGATCGGTGATCACGGCTCAGAGCACGACAAGTCAGACGCAGGCCAACACTTCACCGTCGGTTGCAGGCACCAAGTCACCGCTGCAGATCCAGACCGTCAGGACGGTGACGGTCGCCACTAGTGAGTTCCGGCGTCGACACACCAATAAGCTAGTCGTGGTGCAGCAAATCACCGCGGCGGCTGATCGCCCATGGGAGATGGATTGATTCATCAGGTCGAACGGGGCGGTGTGCTCGGCTGGCGCTGAATGATCGGCGGTGTCGAGTCTAGACACGATAGTCTGCCCAACGATCGGGCCTGTCCAGGGCCAGGAAAGTGGGCCGCCGGGCAAGCACGCAAAATTTCCAGGGTCCGCCAGAAGGCGATGGAAGATTGGGTGAAGCCCGTGAAGATTTTCTCGAGTCGTGAGGATCTGGAGATAGCAGTACTCCGGAGTAGATTATAGATAGCAGATACGGTAATCTGATTATCAGGAAGGGAAATTGATAAGTGGAAATTGTTTGTTCAATTTCTGTCCTATGTATAATATTCTAGCTATGTATAATCATCATCGTTGTTCTTCATGCCATGTTTGTTCCCGGGCCAATGTACAACAAGGCCCAACAGTGGGGAATCCAATGCAATCCCAAATCCATCAAAGAGGAGAGTATTATCAAATAAAAAATATGCCCAAGTGCACTTAGGCACGCAATGGTCTGAACACCAGTAAATGCAATTTCGCACCATGCAAAGTGCTAAATCCGAAGTAGCCAACCAAAATGCCCAGAAGAGATTTTTTGTATCCAAAAAATGATAAACGCCGGACCCGCTGGAAAATGCCAAAACACGAGAAAATTCCCAAGAAAAAAAAAGATTAAGGGGTATTACATCGCAGTATGATACAACGACTGGGTCGTCGAAAAGGAAATGAGGCCCAATCAATAGGCCTCAATCAATGGGTTCTGCGATTGATTGGAGATGTAATACCCCCGGTCCAATTCGGCATCGGACAGCGGGATCTCGGTGCTTTGAGCTTCCTTCTCGCTGAAGGAGTCCAGGGTGGGTTGAGGCGGGGACGGCGGCATGGAGTCATCTTCCGACTCCTCGTCCGAGTCCAGGGCCAATTCAGGCGGCGACTGTCGAGAGGGTGATCGAGTGAGGGTCAATTCCTCCAGATCCTCCGCGTCGTCATATTCAAATTCCGAGTCCGAGTCGGTCTCGTAGTCTTCCTCCACTTCTTTCTCGCGGATGACCGCGACGGGGGAGGGGGCTCGTCGACGGACGACGGGAGCGTAGAGGGTGGGTTCGTATTCATCTTCGCTCAGGTCGGAGTCATCGTCGCTGACGTCCGAGTCCACGTCCGACAGGTCATCGCCGTCCCAGTCTTCTTCGGGCTCCTCGACGACGGTCTCGGCCCATTGGATGCGGCGAGGCTCGGCGTCGGGAGTGGTCTTGGTGGCACCGCTGACGGTCTGGTTGAACCAGCGTTCTTGTTCTTGTTCGGCGGCGGCGAGGTCGAGCATGAGAGAGTCCAGGAGGTTGGCGTGTCCGACGAGGAGACGCAGGTCGTGGTCCGCCCGCGAAGCTTCCCGAGTGAGCTTCTTGCGGGCGGTGTGGGCGAGGTAGTATGTCTGAGTGATGCTCATTTTCTTTTGTTCGCGTCGACGAACCAGAGAGTTAAAGTAGGAGCTGGGAGAGGAGAAGGATTGAGGGCGGGAGGGAGAGGTAGAAGTAGGAGAGGAAGAAGGAGAAGGCGAAGGTGTGGGGGAGGACGAGACGGCCATGGCGCAAAGTCCGGCGTTGATGTGCTTATGAGCTCAACCCCAGAAATCGTGACTCAGGCAGAAGTCGGGCGTGGCTGTTTCCGGCGGTCGGGCGATCTCCCAATCAGAGCGGGGCGGTGAGTCAACGGCTTATCGCTAGTACTTTATAGTACCTTCTGCAGCAAAGATAATAATGGCGACGCGTTATCGTCGCAGGTCGAAAAATGGAAAATAAATGGTCGGGCTGGGATCCACCGGTTGTCCGTTCGACGAGGCTAGCTGGCAGACGAATGATTGTTGGCTGGGCAGACTGGAAGGAGTCTGTAGTATCATGTACGATGTAGGGTTATGTGGATGGATGTATGTAGGTTGATGCTGGCTGGCGGACGTGCGAATTATCGGTCTGGGTGTACACCGGTGTAGAGTAGAGTAAATATCGAGAAAAGCGACTGTATCGAGTTGACGGGGCAAGCAGGAGTTGATATATCCACTTGTTGAGAAAAACCAGTAGGCTGAATCATTTCTTTTTTTTTTTTTTCTTGATTTTTCATTAACCATTTATAATTTATTCTTTTCTTTTCCATGTGCTAAAAAAATTAAATCCATGCCGCGAACCGTCTAAGTCCGACACGCCGATCGGATCCCGGAGGCAGACAGAAAAAACAAGCGGCGCAACCACGGAAAGGCGGGTGGAGACTGGCAAAGAGAGACTGACCGCCTTCCCTCTGTGAGTCACGGATGACCAATCTTTCCGCGCCGTTACCTCCGGTTGGTTTACTTCCGTGCATTATTCATCTGATTTCTTCTCCTCTGGATAGATCCTGCCGTTGCTCCCGTATGGATTTCCAATTTCCGATTAGTGAGCATGTCTTTTCAGAGTCTAGAGTAGTGCTTGGAAATCATCTACATTGTCACTCTGCCCGTGATAATTCATGTCAACCACAATAATAATTAGTATAAAAAAAAGGAATAGTAATTACCAATATCTCATAACAAATAAGGAAGTACGACTGCCAAGCAGCGCCGTGTGTCCCCAAAAACAAGGCGCGGCTCAACCTGGCAAGTCATCATGACTCTTATTCCTCATCTCCGAGGAGCCCCTCAGCTGCCCATAACAGTAATTTCGTATTACACATCGCTCGGTCCGACCTCGTTTACCTCCATACCCAAGGTTGGTCGGTGCTTCCTTCCTTCCCCCCAGAGTAGGTGGCAGTCATAACTCATCACCTATCACTCATAAGGGCTCGTCTCGTAATCGTTTCTCGGATGACGGCCAGCTGTCGCTCCGCATTGGTACGCGGAATTCCGAGTATGTACACTCTCGCCACCTATAGTGCACTACCTTACCTTCGATGCCTGCAGAGATCACCACGTAATCCCACACGCAGGCACGGAGGCGTGACACAGGCTGCCACATTCCCCTCCTTGAAAGCGGCGTGCGAGAGGGGGACCCTGCGAGTTGAGCACGTATTCTTCTCTTACACAGTAATCTAATGGGCTTTGCACCTTGCGGCTCTCTCCACTAGCCGGTAGAGAGGTTGGGCTTATCCCCCAGATAACCCCCTTCCACGAATCCCTCTTGGCAGCCTTCCTGCCAAGGGGTCGATCCGCCGGGGCTGTGCTAGGTAGCAAGCGGTGCGTAGGCAGTAGGCAGAGAGATACGGATCCAGTGATACGCAGCGTTGGGACTATAACAATCTACCCACAGTACGAGGCCAGATCGTACGAGATCAAATCAAATCTCCGACTGCTAGGCAATTATCCCCAGACCGGACTTATCTAAGATGTTATCTACCCAGCTCGATTAAGATGAGACACAGCCTTGTGGATCTGAGCCACGACCCCGGAGGCTGTATCACTATCAGTGTCTCCGTATCTGGCATATCTACATTGCACAAGGACTGGATAGTGGATAGTGGATAACTAGTGGATACACACAATGTCCATGCGTACACCGTACGGGGCGATATACGAAGTACGAAGTACATCTGATTACTCCTGTCCATCACCACCTTGCTCTATACCTAATGATCTCCCAACTCCAACCCCAATACTTTATGGCCACGTCTGCCGCGAACCACCGCAGCATGTGCCTGCTGTCGACCCCCAAACAATGGCATTCTCGATCATAGGTCCGATTAGGTCATGACGTCACGATCCTCCGGACCGGCGCAAATGATCGTCGAGACCGAACGCCCATGATTTCATCCGGTCTGGGCGAATCTGGAGAATGACAAGACCGTGATGAAAAACCTGCCAGGGGTAAAACCGGCAGTTGCAGAAAGGCAAAAGAAACGGATGTTGCTAGAGTTGGCATGAGGTCAGTCAGTAGGGCTGGCAGTTCTTGAAAACAGCAAGAGGCGTTCGTACGGGGTGACATCCTCGGACGAGCTGGTGCATGGGATTGCATAATGCTGTCATCCATGCATAACTCACTTAGTTAAGACAATCTCCGCTGACTCATCTCATCTGGACGGTCGGAGTCGGCGTTAATCTCGCCGGTCCGCCGACTGTCAAATCGACCTTCATCCGTGGATCGGACTTTTCATCGTATTTTTTGTCCCTCGGACCCTTGAGCGGATCCAGTTTAGGGCTGATGAATTTTTCTTTCCTCGCTGCCAATGCCCGCGCCGAGTTCCGAATGTCCTTGAAATTGACTCACATGGAAGAATTTGATGGTTCTTACCGGCGGCTCCACTTTCTTTACATCCATTCTAGCCGTACTTCGTACGGGTCGTGCAGGTTTACTCATTCGAGAATGGATTTGGGCCCAATTGTCCAATGCATTTCCCTTTTTAGGTTTTCTCGGACTTATCTCGCTCTCTCCGGAGTGCGTCGAGTCGAGTCGTGAATGGGATGACGATGAGATCTGACTGCGTCGGTGTCGGCTGGGGATGAGAAATTTTTTCCTCCCCGTCAGCCTCCCCCTGGTCCAATTGAGTCTGGAACGGTGGTGACCTGCCGTCAGATAATGATATGATGCTAGCACTACTGATCGGTATGCGCCCGAGCTGTATACATCAGTTTCGGCATGCCCGATGGGAAGGACAGATGGAGTGCTGATGTGCGACAATGGTGGGTTCCGGCGCTCCGGACCGACAGCCAATGTCCTGCAGAATTTATTGGCGTTATGACCATAGCTGACTTGCGCCGTCCTAGCCGGTCAATTAAAGATATGGCTATCCTCTGTTGTCCTACAGCTACATTTGGTGATATCCAGTGCAAATAGTCCGAGCAATTACTACATTGAGTAATGAGCCTACTCACACTATTCTCTCCACTTCCTCGTGAGTATCACCATGCAGGAAGAAACTACTCAGGTTCGACCCCCGTCTCTTCAGCCACCGCTTCCACGGCCATTCACCCTGTTCTCCCTGATGCACCTCGCACGGCAACAAAATTGCATGGTCCAAGCGAATGTGGCAGACCACGGTGTCGACCACGCACCTGCATCGCGATGACGATCAATTTCGACACCGTGTTGAACTCCGCGCAGAGACTCGTCTGAGTACCGGGATATCCCAGCGATAAACCCACCGTGCCGTAAGCGGAGACAATTTCGAAGAGGATCGGAAAGAGCGAAAACGCAATGTCTTTTTCGTGTGGCTGCAGCCGTGGTCCCTCTGCCACCGCGACGAAGAAGAATCCCAACATCACATACCAGAGATCGAACCCGAGCTGGCGCTGGATGTGCGCCGCGAGTCCACGGTTCGCGTTGGGTTTGGCCGCTTCGTCTTCGTCGTCCTCGTCTTCTTCGTAGATACCGAGACTCTTTTCCTCGTATACGTTGGTCTTTCGAATGGCGATGGCGATGGGGAATGCAGAAATATACATCATAACCACGAAGGAGACCTGCACAGCGGGATGTAGGTGACCTAAGGAGATGATGCTGAACCCGGCCGTGCGGGTGGATGCGATCTGAAAGAGTCCGTTCACGAATCGGATGCCCGGCGAAATGGGCTCGTTACCCGGGATCTGAATTGCATTAGTGCCTTGATATCTGGTCGACCGTTCGATTCAGGGTATAAGATGCCTACCTCTTGCATGGTGTAGAAAATTAACAGGTCAATCGCGTTGAGTATCAACAGCACGGCGGCAAGACGCCAAGTTTCTGCACTAGGGAAGAGCAGCGTGAAGCATCGTCGTGGATGATTGAGCAGGTATTGCAGCTCCTCATCCAAAGCGGTGCCATAGGATGTGGCCTTGGACAGCATCCAGATGATTAACCGCAGCATACATGGAAACCCCGTGTTTCCGACCACGATGAGAAACGTCATGACCAGCAAGGGGAAGGCATCGGTGCGGAAGGAGGCCATGGAGTTTCTCGTCAAAGTATACCCCAAGTCGTTGAACGCGGAACCCGCAGTGAACGCGGCCCACCAAGAGGGAGCGACCTGGATGTCCGAGAAGATCGGGTCGTGTCGTCGACTGATTAGCACCCAAGCCGCGAACAGCACCGTGCCCAGCATATGGAACGCGAAAAAGTAGCAGACCAGGATGATGAGCAGCGTTTTCAGGGCCCTATATTCGATCCCTCCCAGCTCCTCCTTCTGCGCCTCGTTCCAGTCGGAATAGCTGGCGATGGAGGATTGCCACATCAAAGAGGGCAACGGTGGCATAACGACGGCAGGATCGTTCACGCCCGAATCAGCGACTGATTCGGATATCGAACGTCGGCGAGACCCGATGCTCGAGCGACGCCTGTGTTTGCTCCCCAGCTCTCTGTCGTCCTCAAAGGTGATATGAGGGCTAGTAGCCTGATATCTGCGTGGAGATACCGCGTCGTCATCATCGTTTATCCTCCCCAGCAGGGGCTGCTCTTCATTGTTACCCGACCAGGGGGGCACAATCGGTCTGCTGATATTCACGGCATTCCGCTCCTGCTCCTCGAGAGCACCGAGCTCTTGGTTCATTCGACGGCGCTGCGTCCGACAGAGCGTCTTAGCGTCATGGATAGCACCTCGAAACCGCCTCCGAAACCAATACAGACGAACGAGCACGAGCAGCGAGTGCATGAACACGACGTTGGTGACCATGGGCACGACCCACAGTATCGCCTGCTGCACGACATGAAGCCGGTTCAGATCGACGGGATTCAGGCCTGTCTGCGTCGCGGCGCCGGAAGCAAGAAGCAAGGCATTGGTATAGGTGACCCCGCCCGGGATATAGAAGATCACCGAGGCGAAGACAACCCAAAAGGAGATATAGATGTAATGATGATAGAGTCGCAGAGGAGAATTATCTCGCTGAGACATCAGTAGGACGGACAGGGGAGACGACGCGAGGAACTAGCTGAACCGAAAGGTGACTAACTGATCAGCAAAATCCGAAAGGTAAGGAAGGAGCGTAAAGACGTCCAACTTACCTGCCGATAAATAGGACATCCAATAAATAACAAAGACTTGAACACGACGTGCTAGCACAAAAGCCAACAAATCCCTCGTCTGGGGGCCGATAGCATCGCTACGTCCTTGGTTTATTTGCGCTCTTTAACCGCAACCACTGAGCAGGCAGGCAGGCTGACAGGAAAAGCTAGCATAAATAGCGAACAAAGAGATTTTTTTTTTTTTTGAAAAGAGCGGGGAAGACGGAAGGTAAAAACCTGTTGGCTCTCACTCAAGCATTCTTTCATATGCGAGGCTTGAAAAGCAAATGCAAGCCGGGAGCTCCCTCCAGCCGGTCTGGTCTGGTCTCGTTGAGCACTTGAGCTCGGAGGAAAACAGTGGGCGGACCAGCCAATGGACGGGAATAATCGCTCATTTGCCGCCATTGACATCACGATTTCTGAGGCTGTTCAACCTTAATGGGAAATAGACCGGAGAGAGTAGGAAGGAGCAGGAAGTGAGGATTGTTTTGTTTGGCAGTGGCTAGGCAGGTATTGATTGAGGCGTTGATTGACTGATTGATTAGGGCTGTCTGGATAGGTTACGTTGGGGTGGATCTGGACCATCCACCTTGTAGCAATTTAAGGTGAGTATTGGTTTCCTGACTTTGAGATTGACCGACTAATTCATTGCATAAGCTGCTGGAGTGGTATGCGACCCAGTTGATTGCTATGTTTTCCATGATGAGTTCGCATATTCCAAATGACGACAGAATCACGGCATCACGGAATCAAGACCAGAAAGCTTCACAATGACTCACAACCTGATGAAAGTCGTCCAACATCGAGCAATTCGTCAAAGTCAAACCAAGAACCCATCTCCCAAACCATCTCTAACGCATTCGTTCTCCAGTCTCAGCCAAGATGTCTGAGCTAGCACTTCCTGAAAGCAAAGCTCACGATTTGTTCTATATCCCAGAGCTTCTGGAAGCCATTTTGCTAAACTTAGACATGCACACATTGCTAATCTCAGCTCGCGTCTGTTACATGTGGAATGACCTGATCAAAACATCCCGCAAGATACAGCAGACACTGTTTTATATCCCTTGTGATACAGTAGGTCGACACCAGCCAAGAGTCAAGAATCCACTTGTGGTCGATAGGATATGGCCAGATTTCATCTGCACGCGACTCTACTCGCGGGTAATAACCGAATACTCTCCATTTGAGCATGTCACACAGATCTCATCAAGGGAGAGAGAACAAGCGTATTTGCGCCCCGAGGCAAGCTGGCGGCGAATGCTTCTCCAGCAGCCCCCAAATTCAAGCGTCTATTTCTGGTGCTCTAATACCCCGAAAATGCCTTATATTTGCCTTCCTGATTGCCCTAGCCACACATCATGGACGCCAAGGGGTGAGTATATCCGCATGGAGCACATGGCACATTGGGCGGACGTTGGGGTCTTTCTGCCGAAATCGCTATTCTCGAACGAATTCAACGTAGCCTTATGGGCATTCAATGGCTCCCCGCTGGTATCTGCCAGGGAAGGCAAGAAATTGACCAGAGAACCTCGTCTCACCCAATCCCTGGCCAGATTCGATCTCACAGTGAACTCCGAAATTCCTTGTCACTTTTTGTCTCCTGATTCGGATGCACGGGAAACGCCCTGGTTAGTTGAGTGGTGCATTGAACGGGGCGTGGTGGCGCTCTACGAGAAATTTTAAAAGCTAGGTGGTTTCTGTTTCTTGCGCTTTTCTGCTCTCAACCTACCTGTTCACCTTTTTCTTATTGTCTTCGGGGCTATGTTTTGGCATCTGCAAGCGGCTCGATTACAAGTTCGCGAGGGCACGGGGAACCATGTCAGATTAACTAACAGACCAATTAACCTATTAACCTAGTGGAGACTACCTATTAATTCAGTGGCAATAAAAGCGTATTGTCGAGAAAGGTAAAATTTGTAGTCCTTGTGTACAACCAAGCAGCGTTTTCGATTGAATATTATAGCCCAGACCGAGTAGGAAGTAACACCGGAGAGGTTGATTCTATTCGTATTGATATAATGCATCTTAAAACCACCGTCCGGCGAGACAACTTGTCGCACTTCCTTCAATACATGCCTGGACAATCCAGCCAAAGACCGTCAACCTACCAGGCAGCCATTGCAGCCTGGAACACACCATCTTATCAATCAGCATCCGAATGCCGAATCGACCAACAGATCCTTGCAGCCATGCATGAGAATGAGTCACTTGGCAGTTGGCGCCGACTCTTCTTTGTTATCTCTTCCTTCCAGCACGCCATCGTACGGGGAAGACAGACTAGCAGCATCCGCAATGCAACCCTACTAAACCGCTTTCTGATCGAATTAGAGCAGATCCGCCCGACGGTGCTCGGGTTACTCGGCGCGGGTTACTGCATCAGATTAGATGTGTTCCTTCGGGATGGGACTATAATCTGACTGCTTGTGGACAAGCTCATGCGTGAGGGGCGTTCATAGGTCAGTTACTTATCTGATCCGACTCGGGCTTATTTATCGGGGTTCGGTGTATTTGTGTTCGGGTTATTTAAGGATGGAGGTTTGTCGTGGACAGGCAGTTGTTAGTCTCTTCGATGGCTACTTGTTCTGTGTGACGAAGAGGCTCGAGCTTTTGTTTATGAGATCGTCATCATGAACGCTTCCAAAGGACCAGAAGTAGCCCCAGCTCTGGAGGCCGAGAAGCAGGAGGCAGACTATACAGAAGCTCTTAATACTCAAGCACAGCTCGATGCATTGAAGGAAACATACGGGGTCAGTTCTCTCTCTCCTTAGCTACACTTCTACCGTTGCGCCAAACAGGCAACTCAATAATTCTCTACAGGCAACCTGGGATAGCCCCGACGATCCCCAAAACCCCTACAACTGGACCTTAACCCGCAAAGTCTCCATCGCAATGGTCGTATCCTGCGCCCAATTGGCCGGACTCATGTCCGCCAGTATGATGGCCGCGGCCCTGAGCCAAATCGCCGAAGACCTTAGTATGAGCGAGCTGGCAACTCAAATCGCCTTCTCTGTGTACTTGCTAGGTCTCGGGTTTGGTCCGTTTCTTGTCGGGGCTTTGTCGGAGATGTACGGTCGGAAGCCTGTCTGGATGGCTTGCAATGTGTGGTATATCCTGTGGAATAGCCTCTGCCCGGTGGGAGATTCTCCCGGGTTGATGATGGTCGGGCGGTTTCTGGCTGCGATTGGAGGTTGTGTGGGCATCGCTGTAGGTTTCTGATCAATCTTGCAACGGTCTTGACTACAATCGAATGACTGATCCACCTACAGCTCACAGCCCCCATCATGGCCGACATGTTTCACGCCAAAGACCGCGGGAAATCGCTAGCTCTAGCCACCCTGATCCCGTTCCTAGGTCCAGCATTAGGTCCCATCATCGGCGGCCTCGCAGCGCAGAACCTACACTGGCACTGGCTCTTCTGGATTCTGTCCCTCTTCGACGTCGCCGTATTGCTCCTGGGCACCGTCGTGATTCACGAATGCTACACGCCCGTCCTGCTCCTTCGCAAAGCACGTACCCAGACCCCCAACCTGCAGCACCACAACGCCGATAGTCTCTTCGCTCAACTCCGCAAGAATCTCTACCGGCCTCTCCATCTCATGATCCATCGTCCTATCATCCAGCTCCTTTCCCTCATCTACGCCCTCGACTTCGGCATCTACATCCTCATGCTCTCCACCTACGCCACCCTCTGGATGGACCGATACAACCAGTCCTCAACAATCAGCAGCCTCAACTACATCGCCATCGCCGTGGGCACGACCCTCTCAGCCCAGCTCGGCGGCCACCTCATGGACTTCATCTACCGACGCATGCGCGACCGAGCCGGTCCCGCGTCCCCGCCCACACCAGAGTTCCGCGTCCCCTACCTCATCCCCAGCGTAGTGCTCATCCCCGTCGGCCTGTTCTGGTACGGCTGGTCGGCTGAGAAGCACGCACCGTGGATCGTGGTGGACATCGGCGCCGCAATCTTCACCTGGGGCAGCTTCATGATCGGTCAGGGCTGTTTGGCTTATTTGCTTGATGAGTTCACACATACGGCGTCGGCGAGTGCCGCTATGCGTGTGCTCTCGTATATGCTGGGGTTTGCGTTTCCGATATTTGCGCCGCAGTTGTATGAGAGACTTGGGTATGGGTGGGGGAATAGCTTGTTGGCGTTCTTGTGCATGGGGTTGGCGATTCCCGCGCCGTTAGTTTTGTGGGTGTGGGGGGCTAGATTGAGAGCGATTGGGAGGGAGAGAGCGCCTTGAGTTGAGGAACTCGATAGTATTGAATTCATATATACGAGGTGGTAGAGGTCCGAAACTCAACTCTACCTTATAGAGAACCATCCATCCACCAAAACTAACCACCAATCCCACAACTACACACACACACACATACCTATACTATACCCCCAATTCAACTAAACAAACCCAAACCAAACCATATCCTCCTTCCCCTGAATCTGAATCCCATGATCCACACCCCCCGCCAACACCCCCGTCAAACTCTCCCCCCAAACCGTCGACTCCCAGTTCGCCAGGGGCGTATCGCTCTTCGTCTCCTCCGGACTCTC
This sequence comes from Aspergillus ochraceus, assembly GCA_004849945.1. NCBI lineage: Eukaryota > Fungi > Ascomycota > Eurotiomycetes > Eurotiales > Aspergillaceae > Aspergillus > Aspergillus ochraceus. The sequence goes on from SSOS01000004.1 coordinate 807,421, forward strand.
ATACTCATACCCAAACACCCCCGCCCACTGCTTACACGTCTCGTAGTAGTTCTGCGGATCTAGCGTCGCGTCCTCGCTGCCGTGGTAGATCTGCATTTTGGGCCTTGGGCCGTCGTACCCGGGGTCCATGGCTTTGGCGACGGCGGCCCAGTGCTCGGGCGTGGTGATTGAGTCGCCTTGGGAGCAGGTGCTGTTCCAGGCATTCTTTTCGTCCGCGGTGCTGAGGAAACAGCCGGCTGGGACGCCCGCGTAGACGATTCCGGCGGCGAAGAGGTCGGGGTATGTTGCTGCCATGACGTTCTTTCATATATCACACATATCGTTAGATGTCAGTCAACCCAAATAGTCCCAATAGCCCACTCCCAAGAGCGAACACAGTAGTAGGACAACCAGAAGAGAGAGAGAGAGAGAGAGAGAGAGAGAGAGAGAGAGAGGAAGGAATAGCATAGGTACCGTCATCATAGCCCCCGAACTCAACCCCGTAACGTACACCCTCCCCTCATCAGCACCATACTTCTCCACCGCCCAAGCCACCATATTCGCAATCGAATTACTATTCCCACCCCCATCTCTCGTCAACGTCGCCTGCGAACTCACATCCCAGCATCCGCCCTCATACGGACTATCGGGATAGATCACAATATAGCCGTATTGCTCGGCGTAGGTCGCGTACGGCGACCCGGTGTAGAACGCCTGCGCGGTGCCCGAGCACCAGTGGATGCCGACGATGATGGCGGGGTTCGGGGCGAGGTTGGTCGGCACGTAGATGTACATGCCGACGTTTGTGGGATTATCTCCAAAGTCGGTGATTTGTTCGAGGGTGCCGGCGCGGGGGAGGAGGTGTTTTGCATTGTCGGGGGCGTGGTGGAGGGTGAGTGCGGTGGTGCTGAGTGCCCAGAGGCAAATGGGGAGGAGGGTGGCGAGGGGGAGCATCTTGCTTTCTTGTTTGATTTCTTGCTAGGGCAACTGGGATGGCGATGTAGTAGGAAGTGCGGCGCGTCCGACTACATGGTTTATATAGTACTACTACTACAGCATCTCATTCCATTGACGGACGAGCGGAGACATGGTAAGTAAAACGGGCTCTTCTCCGCATTTACAGGGATCAAAATCGTGAAGCGTCGAGTGTTGCAGAGAAAGGGATGCTTGCTCCGTGACGAAATGCGCTAGACGCTGTTTCAGGCCGGTCTAGCGTGCATGTTTAGTCTGTCATTCTCTAGCCGGGCAGTTCAGCCAAAAGGACCTGCATAGGCTGGAGAGGGGGCATATTAGCCGTGTCGATTTGGGTTGGTCTGCGGGATTGAGTTGACTAGAGAAATGAGGAGAAAACAAAGAGGTAAAGAAAGCTCTGGGCGAAGAGCCTAAGCATATACTAGACCCAGCCACCCCGTGTTCCTTTCGAGCCTATAGATCGATTGATGGAAAAAGTGCTTAAAATATTGTCAGTGCCATCGGACTAATCTAGATCTGCTATCCGTATATGGGCGATTATCAGAGTACTTTGCGTCTGTACTCATTGATATGAACTGGCTTTAGTAGATAGGTAGGCAGAATGCTGACAGACTAGATATAGTATGAAGAAAACCAAAGGGTAAAAAATATACTTGGTAGTGTTCTACTGGGATTTAGAATATTAACCTGCTATGGGGACTGTCATCGGTCATCTAAGAGAGACTTCTTACCTTGGCATTCTTCACAATACTCCAGCTTTGTCATACCATCGAACATCTCGTCGCATCATTGTGCAACATTCTTATTCAAGAAGATCTCAAATCGATAACATAACCGGAGGATTCGGAACCTCAGCTACATTCCCGCCGATGCCCATCATCCATCAATTCTCCCGAAGACGTCACCACTCACCGTCAGCATCCCCGACGACCTGACTCCTCGGTCACTCGGTCGGAGGTATCATTGCTAAATCCTAGGCCGCTCGAGGATATGTGATGACCCGATGAAATCGCTGTCAATCGGCCGAAGTAGGGTTGTCGTGGGGGGTAAGCAAAGCTTATCGCCGATGATCAGCTCCCATCGGCCGAAGAATGAAGGCATCGCCACCGCATCTCGAGCTCCTTGACACTCTTTTATAAACCGCAAGCTGGACTTGCATACTTGCATACTTTCATACTCTCACAATTCCCCTCACATCTTCTGAAGAACGACATAATCCAATTATCATCAAGCCCATCTTCATCTACAATGTCTACTCCCGTCCAGACCGTCGCTATTCCCAACATTGCGTGGAACATCGCGGCCGATATCTACTTCCCCCCCAACTTCGACAAGAACAAGACATACCCGGCTGTTGTGTCTGCCCATCCCATCGGCTCCTGCAAGGAGCAGACGTCTGGTAATGTCTACGGCAAGGCAATCGCCGAAGCAGGATTTGTGGTCGTGGCTTTCGACGCCTCTTTCCAAGGCGCTTCGGGTGCTGAGCCTCGTCTGATGGAGAACCCCGAGTTCCGAGTCTCCGACTTTCGCTTCGTGGTAGACTACATTCAGACGCTCTCCTACGTCGACTCCAAGAGAATCGGAGTGTTGGGCATCTGCGGTGGCGGCGGGTACGCTCTCAATGCCATCATGACCGATTATCGCCTCCAGTGCGCCGTTGGCATCACCCCCGTCAACTTCGGCCGTCTCACTCGTGAAGCCTTCGGTAATTTCGACCCGGCCGGCACCCTAGAAAAGATCGCCAGTCAGCGAACTCTCGAGGCGCAGGGGGCTCAACGATTTATTCTGAACTATCTCCCTTCCACAGTTGCCGAAGCCAAGCAAGCAACGACGGACATCGATACCATCGAGGCCACCGAGTATTACAAAACTGAGCGTGGTCAGACGTCCAATGGTGCTTCCAGCGGTCTGTTCTCCTTCAATAGTGCTGCCCTGTCATGGGACGCTTTCAACCACGCCGAACAACTCATGACTCGCCCGTTCATGGTGGTGGCTGGGGACAAACCAGGGAGCTTCGGTGCCTATCGCGATGCCTCGGAAATTCACGGCCGTGCTGCTTCTAAAGAGAAGAGTCTTGTTATTATCCCAGGTGTTTCGCATTATATGCTTTATGATAAACCGGAGGCTGTCAAACCTGCTCTTGATCAGGTTTTGCCGTTTCTGAAGGAACATCTCGGCTTGAACAATTGAACAACAGTTATTGGTACCTCGGATATTATGAAATAATTTTGTGTGGTAGACGAATTAGCATGTTCAATTAGTGTTATGTATGTTTCAATGTGTCTCGCACGCATGAACCCTTACTATCCCAATAATTAACCTTGGGGCTAGGTCTAGATGTTAGTAATGGCGCACATTTTGCATCACTCATGATGAAGCGAGAGTAGAATCTGAGATATAGTCTGATATAATTGCACCCTTTAATGCTTCATGCTGTACTAGAGCGACTCAGAAACAATCGCACGCAGTCGACTAGAGAGCCGAAGCCCGGAAAGTTCCATGGCGACTGCATTGGATCTCAACACAGCGTGGTGAGCGCATAATATAGCTCAAGGCACTATATCCTCCTATCGCCGCTTTCGACCGACGTGGACATGCTGAGAATATATTCAAGTTTGGAGCCGTGGATTTCTAGGCTCTGGAAGCCTTCCGAAACATGGTCCGAAACCGCTAGTCCAAGTTGCTTTCGGCCCTCTCAAGGCAGGCAAAATTTCGCCCGAAACCCATCGGCCGATCCGAGGACATCCATGACGAAACTCTTCGGGTTTACCGGTGATACTTATAGACTTTGAACCCACCATGACGTTCCCTTCTGGCCACCTCTTCAAGAGTGAGATCAAAATATTTGAGTTTGAAGAAGCACCTCCAGTGTTTGACTACTTCTCTGGTCAACGCAGGTGAATTCTGACCTGTCTTCGCAACGTTGGCTTCATTATGTGTGTTTGTAGACCGTTGACAGTAGGATGTAAATCAACTTCAGAGAAGCCTTTGGGTAGAGTAATCCTGTTAATATGATGGTCTATGGGAAGAATATTCTTCCAGCTCCGGCTCTACAGGTACAGTCCCCAGAGTCCTAGACCTTCCGAGCAACTATCCCTTGCATCACCTTGCCTAGTCTGCAGAATGCATCAACGTGCCACCCAACCGCTGTCAAAACGCAGACGCGTGGTGACATCTTGCTCCGAATGTTACCGAAGAAAGCAAAAGGTTGTCTCCCTCATCCCTGGATTTCAATCTTTTCAGTTTCACTGATAGCTGCAGTGTGACCGCAACTGTCCATGTAATAACTGTGTAGCACGCAATGTCCCTAATAGCTGCCATTACGACACTCTTTCCACGTTAGTATTCTAGTCTTTTATCGTTCATCTGGCTGACAGCCACTTGCATTCATGAAATCTTAAACCTCTGATAACCGTGTATAGATCCAATCATGAGGCCCAATATACTGATAGGCCTGATGCTTCCACGGCAAACCCTTTCAACAATCAAGATCGACCGAACACAATATTGCCGGCTTCGGAAGCTTCGGCTGACCTGGGGTATTCATCCATCGATAACAGTAACTCTTTTATGGAACTGACTCGGGTATGTTATACCAAACCTGCGCAAATATTTCTGACTAAGGGTGAAAAGGTATTGCAAGACAATGGCGAGACTTATACAATTGCTGCTACCTGTACTAGGCCCTCTCAGTCTACTCTGCAAGGAAGAAAAGCTCGCGGTCTCCTCACTAAGCTACCCCCAATTAATGTGATTGAACGCCTAGTTGATACCTTTTTCAACGATGTCAATTGGCATTACTTTATCCTAGAAAGAACCTTTTTTGATGATTTACTTTTGCATTGGACAAAAGGAAAGTCTGCGCAAAGCAGTCTAAAATACCTCAAACCCCAGGAACTAACGAAAGAGTTGCACTACTTTCCGACCTTACTTTTTCAGGTACTCGCGCTCACACTTCAGTTCTGGGAACCCGACACTTTCATTCAAGATCAGTTGTTGTCAGGGGAGCTTTCCACGTCACAGGAATACAGCGATCAAGGGGAAGAGCTGTTAACAATCCTCGGAAGACAGAATAGAGCTCTTACTGCTGTTCAGGCTGATCATCTTCGTTCTTTATGGCTCAAGAGCTTAGGGAAAGGTGCTGAAGCATGGCACAGTTTAGGCAACTCTATAAGGTCTGTCATACTGCCCCTCTCGAGAAACTCGAGAAACCCGAGAAACCCTTGATCACCTAAATTCTTCCCTATGCAAGCGCTAACAACGAACTCAAGGCAAGGGCAAGAATTGGGTCTTCACAGACACAGAGACGTGACTCAGTCGGGTCCTGACAGTATTCCAGAAACCCTGAGTATTCTATGGTATGAAGAGTACAAACGGCGCGCCTGGATGAATCTATTCGCATGGGATAGGTACGCCACAACGCACTGGCCCCTGTCATTCCTGTCTAACTTGTCTAGCTTTATGGCTATGATCCTTGGCCGACCCCGTATGATCAATGCGGATGACTGCGATGTCAAGCCACCAATTGACTGTAATATACCAGTCACTCCCTCCGAGACCATACCAGGAACCGTGCAACCGGGGAAGAGTAGTTCAGCACCGACGACGGTCTCAGCATGCTTGCTAAAAGATGCACTTGCCCACAAGGTCCACAAAATGCGGGCGCTGAAGGTCGACAGGCCGTACCCCAAAGACTATTCCGTTATACAAGATCTTCATGAGCAAGCCAATTCATTGCTAGATAATGCACCGCCTTATCTTCGATCTGAAAATCCTAACACCCGTTGGGACAGGGAATTTCCTTACCTCCCTCTGCAGCGAGAGGAAGCTTGGCAGCTAGTGAACTCATTCCTTATGACGTTGCATCGACCGCATGTCATAACTCATGCAGAGAGCCGGAAAGCTGCGCTGAAGGCTGCCCTTGCAACATTGGAATCTCAACAACGTCTTTTCGGGCAGACCAGCAAACGCCACTACCCTCTATTTAGCCTAGCATTTTATACTATTGATGCCTCGATCTTACTATGCGTTATACTGCGCACGGGTCCGCCGGAAAGCCACCAGACAAAGCAACGTATCAAGCTTATGCTAGAGCAATCAATAGACAGACTTTCACAAGTGCAAGCTGTGAACCTGGTTGCCAGATCAGGCCTTCGAGTCATTCAACGATGCTATCAGAGAATCTATGGCTCTTCGGAAAACCGCAATATCCCTTTTATAACAGCCTCTACCTCAAAGTCCCCCGTTCCTGTGATGCAAGATACCACGACAGAGTTGACACCCCATTTCACGGCCGGAAGCGAAGAACCTTTACTATCTTTGGATGCATCGAACAGTAAAGAGCCCATGCAGACATCGCTGACCCTCGATTCATATGCGATGCCACATACCTTCGACGAGACGTACTGGTTGCAACAATTAGATCAGTTCCAGACAGCTCCTATACGGCTCTCGGATCCAGGCGCAAGCTGGGATCTTATCGACTTTGATTTCTAGTCTTTGAATATTCGTGTGCTTAACAGATTGCCGGCCTCACTATGTGAGGTTTAATGTAGCTCCTCTAGACAGGAAGCTCAGGGCCCCTGTTATTAAAGTATGATTTTTCTTTGAGGTGTCGAGTTTTATTCTCAGTACTCTATTATCCCCGGAGATGCGCGTTGAGGACCCCGTAGAGACGCCTGGTCCCGTCCACGTATCGCTGAATGCCCCAGTCTGAGCGGTGAAGTGGTGCGCTTGGCTGTTGGCAGGAATGTAACCGGCTACATTAGTAGAGACGTCTACTCGCGACGTCAAAGAGGCTTTGACACGGTACAGACCTTAATACAAACGTGATAACGATGGAACCCGGTCTCATTTTATGGTAACTGCGAGTGCCAAATATACCATCCAAGATATTTCCCTTCATCCACAGTATACTGGCTAATCAAGGGCAGCTGCTTTCCATGATCATCTGCATGCCCAAAGCAACATTCATGGAAAAGGAAGATTCGAGCACCATTTCTACGCACAGTTCATTAAGCGTCGTCTTCGTAGAATTCAAGAAAGAGCTTACTAACATCTGCCGGTCTCGAAGTGCTTAAACAAAGGTGTAATAGCGTCCTACCCGAATCAAGGCCGTTGCATGCTAATCCACTACACTTCTACAGTGGTAGGGAGGTACCCGGGATTCCACAAAATCAAGCGATGTTAGATTTGGAAGGTTCTTAAGAATATGAGAAAGTCATCGAGTAATCAAAAAGACCCAGAAAATTGGCTATCTGCCCGGTTCCTAAGGGTGAGTCCTGAGTCATAGCAGTGAACGCAGATATCTCGGGAAACGTTTCTCCAGCTAGATAAAGAGAAGAAATTATAGTCCTCATCATCGTCGCCGTATATATTCTCGATCCGGCGTTCTTCTGCGAGGAGTGAATAAATATCCTCCTCTAGTTGGTGTGAGCCAACATCCTCTTGGCCCCAGTCAGGTTCCTTCACCGCCGATAGTGAGATGATCCAGCTGGTCTTGAAAGACATCTCGAGAAGCGGAAAGCTTGGAAGCGGGTGCGTCTCGGGGTATTCGGTTGTCAGAAGAAACCGGTCGCCGGTTTTGACGAGAGGCCCCTTGAATGCATGAAGGTATGCTCCGTCAACGCCTTCCAGTCCTGCCGATGACAGTGGAGTTTGCTCAAGGTTGACATGATCAAGCGGACCATGTGCTTCACGAGGAAGCCAGTGGAACTCACTTTCTAGCTCTTTCTGGTCAGCAGAGACCGAGATCGGCTTGAATGCGCAGAGGCCCTTGGAACAAATATGGTGAAGGTTGGGGCTTAGAGAAATCAGATGCTGGGGGATGCAAGTGGTCTGGTTGGCCGGATCTGGAAACGCTGCCTTTTTCCATTTACACACCGTCTCCCGGTCAAAAAGGACCTGCAGTAGCTCCCAGAATTCGGGGAGTGAGTCTATGCCTTTCGTCATCAGTGAACTAGGAAGGATATGGTAGGCGAAGGCGGGGGTGAAGCCGGTCAAAACACATTGCCTTTTGTCCCGTTCTACGACAACTTCTCCAGCGTCAGGCAGACGAAAGGCTCTTTGCGACCAGAGTCATGGAATCGAGTCGAAGCTACGTAAGAGGGGGCCATGCTAGTCGAGGGGGTGCTTTCGCTTCCTGGACAAAGGATCTTAGGGCTGAATGATCTGACATCTGAAGGCACGCCCAGAAGGACGCGGGCACGGCGTGGACTTCGTGAGCAGACGCTAACTCCGCCAAAAGGGCTCGTCTCTCATGTTGGATCGAATCTTGAACGTGAGTGTCCGGCTCCATTTTCATGTCTGAGCACTTTGAGCACCTTAAGTATTAACTGAAGCTCGTTGGAAGATAGATGTTTCTTTGTAAGGTGGAAGGGGGTTTTTGATTCATCAAAAAGTTTTACTACGATGAGGACATCTTTACATGATCTAAGAACTTTAATGAGTATTGGGCAGAATTCGGATCTTACTACCCAAGGGACTTTGTTGTTTGGTTCTATTATGATGGAACACGGTCTTTTATGAATACTAATGCATTCTTTTGTATGGTATACCTCAATATCTACAGTTATAGGAGCAGTACCTATAATTCACGTCAAACCCAATGAAAGAAGACCATCGAAGGTTTCACTGGCTAAGAACCTGGGGTTGATGTAAGAATAACCAAATAACCATCGGGGTCATACAGATATCAGAGCTCTACATCCACTTGATATTCATACAACGGTTCCAGCTGTTCCTCGATGCTAGGTACTGCGCAACTCTCTCCCGTTTGTCCAAAGTCCTCCACCGTCGCCGACCCATTACCGTACCTGATGTGCACCGCTTGAATAGTGCGTTGACTGGGGTTCAGCGGGAAGTAGTTGACCGGCACAAAGCGCACGCTGGAATGCGAGGTTGTGACGACAGTATTGGGCAGGTCCGCCGTGTTCGGGACATGGTGCATTCCCAGATTCACCCAGACGACCAAGTCAGTCTGATTGAGACTCTCGCTGTCAAAGAAGTCCTCAAAGTCGATCGGTGGATCGTGAACGTCCTGGTTGTTGAGCGGATAAGCCGAACGCTGCTCCCAGTCATGCTGCCGGGTGATTTGGACGTCGTACTCGGCCCAGTGTGCCGCGTTCACCAAGTTGCTCGAGTTTAGTACCGTGAGATGCGCCGTATGTCCGGGCAAAATCTGGTAGCCGCGAAATTCTCCATAGCGGTTTGGCGCGTCTTGGTTGACGATGTGGACCTGCTTGGCGCCATTTGGCGCCCAATTTAGTCGGCCATCATCCTCAGTGGTAATCAGGGACCGCTGCAGCATCATGGTATTGCGCGGCCGATCGGACCAGACATAGGATTTGGAGACAGGCACCACCGACGTCAGCTGCACCGAATTAGCCGGACCGACCACGTCGAAGTCGGCTTTGAAGTTCAAGACATGGTCATGCATCGACCCAGACAGTCCGTCGTGAATCTGATAACCGTAGTCATCGTCGTGTGCGTAGAACGCCCCTATAATATAACCAGAATAGCGCACGTCGATACCGATGGAGCCGTCCAGGTGAAATGTATAGCTGAAAATGTAGTCATAGTTGGCAACCGTCGCCACCGAACGCAGGGTGAAGTAGACGTTGCGGGTGGCGCCCGCGTAGTTTTCGCCGGTATGGCGTTGAACTGGGTGGTCGGCGTTATATTCGAACAGACACAGACTATCAATATGAGTGTGCGTCGTTTCATTGAAGTAGAACGAAGAGTTGAGGTAGGTGGCGTAGGAGGGACAGTCGAAACCCTTGATCAGCGTGAACATATTCGACCCAAATCCGTAGAAGGAGTCCAGAGGTGTCGTGCCCGACTGCATCGGATCGTTGCCTGCATAATGGGCCAATGCTTCCTGTAGGCCTAGTTCATATAGGATACGCTGACCTTTGTATTGAATGTCGAATAGAGACACCCCGGTGTGGCGTGAGAAGCCGATGTAGAAGGAAAAGTCCATCCATGTAACATACTGTTTCTCTATATCCACCGAGAACCGATTGCTTCCCGGAGCTGCCGACACGGGGGGCTCTTTTTCGTCCTGTGGGAGAGTCTCGCCGTGTGGACCGGTGCGAGCCCAGTCACCCTCAACGTTGGCGCCCAGCTTGACGAAACCTGGCGAATAATACGCCGCACGAAAAGCGTCGGTAGTGTTGTAGAAGATGTTGTTGTATAACCAGCCCTGCATCTCCCACTGTGAAGGATCGCGTCCGGTCACGTCTGACTTGAAAAAAAGCCCCAGCGGCAGAAGGCTCTGGACGTCGAATTCGTCCGTCGGTTTATTCCAGAAAGAATCCCAGCGCACGACACGGTCGTCGTCCTGCCACATAGGGTCAAACCCGGCGATGTCCAGAGTGTCGTTTTGCAGGCCCAGCGCGGTGCCGTTCCAAAGATCCAGTGTGATATCCGCAATGCTAGCGCTAATGATGTACATCCATTCCCTCAGGGATGCGAGGTCGGCGTACAGATTGCGTACCTTCCCATTCGACTTTCGTGTCCAGTCAAACCCCAGTGGCGTCCATTGCGTTACATTCTGCTCGACCGGCAGCGGACCGACTTGAATTTCGGCGTAGTGCGCGTCGGCAGTGGCACGGTTGTCCAGGGTGACACGGGCAAACCGTAGGGGGGCGGTACTGTTGTCATCGAGATAGGGTACGACGTCGCTCTTGTTTGGGCGCAAAAGCTCGACCAGTGCACTATTGTTGGTCAGCAAGCATCCATCGGCAGGTAGAGCCCGCTCTCACATGGAGTTATCCCAAGGTCCAGCATTCTTCTCAGTTAAGTTCAACTCGGGCTGCTGATGTAGCCATTCCACCACGGAAGCCGTTTCCTCGGGCAGTAGTCCCTGCCAGACATTGGCTTTGGGGGCAGAGATCTCTTTTGCAGCATGTTGGGGACACTGTGCAGCACTCCAAGGGGGAATCCAAGGGGGGTTGCCGTTTTTCTGGCGAGGGCGAAAGAGACCTCGCGGCGCCCAACCCACTGAACTGTCATGCTCAGCCTGGGCACGGACGGTGCAAGAGCCCCAGAAGAGTAAGAAGCAAAGCAGAACGAGACGCATTATTGGTAATCCGTCTGTTTTCTTCCGGAGCGAACGTTGCGTTAAGGATGGTTGGAGGGCTAGAACATTGAGAAATGGCCCAGGGAGGGCCTCGGACAAGGTCCATCATATTGAAAAGGAAGCCACATTCCCTCTGCGCCGCGATGGGAAAGAGTATACTACTGTTGGAATGTGCAACCCCAAGACACAACGTGTAGGTCGTGAAGAGCAACTTGAAGACGGGAATCAGCACTTGGGTCCGATTGTTCGGGAGTACAGGCTCTTTTCTTCAGCACTGGAAGTGATTCTTGGTTCTTCCCAGTTGACCAGGTCTTGGTGGTTGGTATAAGGCAGCAGCACTCAGGCACCCAGGCACCCTGGCAGCCGGATGAGTAATCAGGACCTTTCTCCCACGTGACCACGCGCCGACCCTTTTCTTGGCGCTCGTCTTTTCTTGACTCTTGACACTTCACAAGGACAGCAGTGAAGATCACCAGCATTAAATGGCATTCAATTCGATTGTGAACCATTCTTATACTTGCTGCTCTTTCGAATGAGATGCCAGAATTGATGGGAAAGGCTGTGATAATGAATTGTGAATAGTATCACATTCAACAACCAAAGTACGATGGCTCCACTTCCCCACGGTCGCGTCAGGAGAGAAGCGTGAATGGGCCTACAGCAGACGGGTCAAACTCAATCTAGATGTGAGGACTGGTGAATTTGCAAACTTCCTCAGGGACAGGAGTCCAGACTGGAGGTTCCAAACGAAGCATCCATTCTAATTCCTCTTCTTGATCGGCCAGGCGGTGGAACCTCCCTCCCTCTCGCTGATTGGAAGTTGGGAGGCAACTGCTGCAAGTCGATCCTTCATTTTGTTTTTCTTTCTCTCTTCCACCTCCGCCCTCCCGATGAGCATCCAACGCGCTGTCTAATCCCCCTCATGATGAGCTCTTCAGTAGATGATCTAGTCGCTCGTTTCGAACGCTATTCCAACCTGGACGCTGAGCGAGCGGATCTAATCAAAGTGAGTGGTGCCGCAGGATCTGTCGCTCTTTGTTTGTTTCTGCTCTCTGTTGGGCACTCGACGGTCGGCCGGACTGATGAACTCGTTGTAGAGCCTCCTGGAGAGAACCCGCGAATATGAATATCAGTCGGAAAATCTTCAGATCGAGTTGGAACACGAACGAGAGTCTCGTACTCGGTATCAGCTTGAGCTTCGTAAATTGCGGGAAGAGAAGAAGGCACTAGACTATACGCTTGTATGTCTCCCCAACTGGCTCCTGCCCTCCCTCAGCTCGAATGTGCTGAGCGGCTGACAGCTTCCAGAATAAAGAACCCTATGTGGTCGTTCTTGTGGATGGGGATGGTGCCATTTTCCACGATGATTTGCTTCGTGATCCTCAAAAGGGAGCCCCTGAAGCGGCCCTTCGCCTGCGGCAGGCTGTGCGCAGCCATCTCAAAGACACCCCTTTAGGAACGGAGCAGGTCCCCGTCATAGTCCGCATCTTTGTTAATCTGACTGGCCTTGCCAAATCACTGTACACGGCCAAGGTGATTGAACAGGAAGCCCATATGCGGCTCTTTGCCGAACTCTTTACTAACAGCCGGGCGGAGTTCGACTTTGTTAACGTGGGCCATGGCAAGGAGAATGCCGATTCTAAGATGCGTAGTCAGTTGGCTTCGATCTTGTTCCACCTCCCAGCTTCATTTGGCTAACCTCGACTTCCAGAAATGCTTACCCACTACTACAATAATTTCCAATGCAAGAAGATCTTCTTTGCGGGCTGCCACGACAACGGTTATCTCCATGAACTGCGGGAGCACGAGGGAGACTTCGAGGCTAAAGAACGCATCATCCTGCTAGAAACTACACCGGCCCAGCCGTCTTTTAAATCCCTAGATTTCACCATGACTCGCTTTGATTCCGTCTTTCGGACCGAGCCGCTGCGCGCGGAGCCCGGGCGCAACCTGTCCCCGACGGTTTTGAAGCCCGTAGCAGCCCGCGCGTCGCCCCCAGTTGAGCAGCCGTCAACGGTCCCTGCCCCCGTTCCTAATAACTCTTCGCCCGTTACTGCTAGACCGCTTCTATCTCCGGATCAGGAATCGATCGCGAGCTCTGGAAATGGCGGCTACTCCATTCAGTATCCCGCCAGCACGTCGTCCACTTACGCATCCGCCGGTGGCGCCAACGGTCATCAAAATGTCTCGATCGCACCAGCCAAGACTAAACCTCCTAAGGTCATTGATTACAACTTTGACGGACTACGGATTGACCCGCCTAGCAAGTACCCCAGCAATCCCTCCGACCAGGCCTCCTACCGGGAGAAGGTGGAGCGAATCAAACCCAAGGCATTCTGCAACGGACTCTACCTCGTGGGCCGCTGCGAGCGCAAACCCAATTGTCCGATGGAACATTCGATCAAGCTCACCCCCGGGGAAGTCGCCGTCCACCGATACAAGGCTCGCACGACGATGTGTGCCCACGGCCCGGAGTGCGATAAATACGACTGTTATTTAAGTCACCACTGTCCGCACGGTCTCAGTTGCTCGCGCGGCGGGGACTGCAAGTTTAACGGAACCGATTATGGCGATTTACATTACACCAAAGAGGACATGGAGCCCTAGTAGGTCTGCGCGATCGGATATCTTTGATGCGATACTAATTCTTTTGAGCAGTACTCGATGGATCGAGGGCAATGCTTTTCCCATTCGCCTCGATTAAGAATATATGGACAGCCAGGTACATAGTATCTACGAATATTTCGACAATGCTCTTAAAGAGATTTCTATTATTTTCTTTGTTTATTTCAATGTTGTCCATTACATGCACACATAAGATTGTCTCATATCGTGAAATGAACATCAGTTACTATTTCTACAGAACCTACCAGACAAGAATCAGCTAACGAAGCGTTGTCATCTAACGTAGCAACCACCTGCTACTTCGCCAACCGAGGATGCCGGAAATCAGCACTAGGCTCCACCTGCGTTCACAATCTGTCCATCATTTGTCCGTGCCTAATCGTCCAACAACCACCATGAAACAGACCAGCTGATGTCTCAATATGAATATCAAATATCTCTCTCCTTCTCACTTCCTCTGCAATCAAACCACGAAACCAGTCCTCGTTTCTTCAAACAAAATGAAAAACACCCATCACTTATCAGTTACATAGCCATCCCCGCTCTCGGCCCGCGCGATCGTCTCTTACCTGCACAACCTGCATCCCCCGACACAGACTAACCACCCAAGTGTGAGGGGTTAGAAACTTAGTATCCTTCCTATGGACCGTGCCTAGCAATCATGATTCAAGCGTCTGTGTGTAAATGACGCAACTCGTACTCATCATGCCACCGTGATAGGTGGAGGGAGCCTTGAATGAGTCGTGTTTCTTCACTAGGATCTGCTGGTGGCAGGTCTGCGCATGCATTGTGCACTTGGGCGAGGTGTTTGAGATATGAGTGACGCAGAAAACAAGGTGGCGAGGAGAGGAGAGAGAAGTACGGTATGCTGAGAGGGTGTATATGATCAGTCGCTTCTTCTCGGGGGTTCCTTGGAAATGAAAATTTGTGTTTCCCCCCTCTCTATCTGTGTCCCCTTTCACCTATTTGGTTCTTTTAATATTATCCATCGTCTACCTGCCTATTGCTTGTCTTACTGTTACTAAGACCCCTTCTTCTCCATGCCCCAAGAACAACACGTCGACGCCCTCGTCGTGGGCACCGGATTCGGCGGCATCTATGCCCTCCACTCCCTCCTGCAACTCAGCCTGAAGGTCAAAGCCATCGACAAGGCCGTCGACATCGGGGGCACCTGGTGGTGGAACAAATACCCCGGCGCCATGAGCGACACCTGGAGCCACCTGTACCGATACACCTTCGACGCCGAGCTCCTGCAGACCTACCCCTGGCCGCGCTGGTACGTCACCCAGCCCGAGATCCTCGAGTACTTGCGACACGTCGTGCAGCGGCACAAACTGCGACCGCACATGCAGCTCGGCACAGAAATGACAAGTGCTGTATGGGATGACGCCTCCGGCCGCTGGATGGTGCGCTGTCGCTCCGGCGATGTCTTCTATACCCGATACCTCATCTGCGCGCTGGGCATCCTGCACCAGGCCCATGTGCCGGAGTTCCCTGGTCTCGGGACCTTCTGCGGCGAGACCTTGCATACAGCCGCCTGGAGACCCGAGGTGGAGTTGGCGGGCAAGCGCGTCGGCGTCGTGGGCGTCGGATCATCCGGCACGCAGGTCATCACGGCCATCGCTCCCCATGTCCAATCGCTGCACGTCTTCATCCGCCGTCCCCAGTACACCGTGCCCAGCGGCAACCGGCCCGTGACGACGGAAGACCGCCGGGCGATCAACGCGCGATATTCCCAAATCATACGGGACGCGAAAGGCTCGTTCACAGCGATGGGATTCACGGAGCCCTCGCGGACCCTGATGTCGCTGCCCCCAGCGGAGCGGACACAGCTCCTCGAAGACCTCTGGCAAGACGGCAACGGGCTGCGGTTCATGTTTGGGGGGTTCTCGGACGTGATGGTCGACGAGGCCGCGAACGAGGAAGTCTGTCGGTTCATCCGCCGCAAGATCGCCTCCATCGTGAAAGATCCCGTCAAGCGGGCCGCGCTGATGCCGACCGATCTGTTCGCCCGACGACCCCTCTGCGATGACGGCTTCTACGACACGTTCAATCGGGACAACGTCTTCGCCGTCAACCTGCGCGAACACCCGATCGAGGCGATCACGCCGTGCGGACTGCGCACGGCCAACGGCACCGAGCACAAACTGGACGTGTTGATCTTCGCGACGGGCTTCGACGCCTACGACGGCAGCTACCGGCGAATAGACATTCGGGGTCGTGATGGGGCACGACTGAGCGATAAGTGGGCACACGGCGCCGTTAGTTACCTAGGCCAGGGAGCCAGCGGGTTCCCGAACCTGGTGATGATCAACGGGCCGAACGGGGGGTTTGTGAATGTCAGCACGCTGTCCGAGACAAATGTCGAGTTCATGACAGACCTAGTGCGTCATGCCGAAGAAGCGTCAAAGCGTACAGGCCGGCACTGCGTGATCGAGCCCACCGAGAAGGCCGAACGAGAGTGGACGGAGGCCTGTCGGACGGGCGCTGACGCGACTCTCATCGTTAAGGTGCCGCAGTGGTTGACGAACTCGAATATCCCTGGCAAGCCGACGACGGTGCCGTTCTTCTTTGGTGGGTTGGGCAGACTCCGAGGTATAATGACTGAGGTCAAAGAGAAGGGGTTCGAGGGGTATAAGGCACCATTTGGAACGGGTGAGGAGCCAAAGGCGCATTTATAGTTCATCGCGCTATTCATGTACTCCCCTTGTTTCGTGACATTTTTCCATTTAGTAGGGAATGAACTCTCGTGCATCACTGAGGATCAGTATATTCATTGCTATATCTGAAAGCTAGTCCACCCATCCATCATACTCACCATAATACCGGT
Organism: Aspergillus ochraceus; assembly: GCA_004849945.1. Lineage (NCBI taxonomy): Eukaryota > Fungi > Ascomycota > Eurotiomycetes > Eurotiales > Aspergillaceae > Aspergillus > Aspergillus ochraceus. Next base: position 823,908 of record SSOS01000004.1, read on the forward strand.
CGACGTTTGATCGCGGATGGACTAAAAGTAGCAGACACCACGGTCCCAAGTCTTGCCAGAGACTCAGTCTCGTGGGTTTTGTTTTCTCTAGTATACCTCCGGAGCTGTGAAATCGTGAGATTCTTAAAGATATATTGGCTTCGTTGCACGAGGCCAATTGAAAGTTCTGACCCTGCTAATAATCATGTAGAAGATGAGATTTGCCAATCCATAAGCAAGTATCCTCTCATTCTATCGTAGAGCGCACGCGGGACCAGTCAAAGCAACCGTCCGTGATGCGATGCCATATAATACCAGAGCTATAAACCCAGGCACAGACCTCAAAGAACATACTTCCAAAGAATCAAGTCACACAAGACCCTGATGCAACGTTGACATGGTTCGAGGACGACCGCGTTCTTAATCCGAGATAATGAAAGGAAAACGAAAAGCGCCAAGTCAGCCCTACGATGATCTTTACTGCGAACGGACGGCATTGACGTCGTGGCACGCATTCGGGCGTTAAACAAGCCCTATTGGGAACTGATCTTCTAGAATATGAGGAATCATTGGTTCAGGTTGAAATGAGTTATGTAAAAGAAAATATTTTGCTGTCCTGGGCCGTGTTTGAGAGTATTAAGTCGTGAATTTTAATGCGTAGTGAAATTCCGCCGGTAGCGCTGCACTCTACTCGGTACTGTACACGAGGTCTTTCCTTGCTAGATCAAATCTATGGTATAGATCAAGGGTCTCTCAAAGAAACTTAAACTCACGGGAAAGGAAGGAAGTCTGTTCCAGCAGCTAGAGAATATCTCGGAACCAGACATTGCTCGGCCTTTCATGGCGAAGACTCAATCAAAGCCGATTCCGGCGTATAGAGCATCCCACGAGATAAGCTCGACAGCCTTGATACGTAGGATATCACTGCATAACGAGATCAAATCCTCGCGATCGTATGATCAATCAAACTTCATCCGATTATTGCAGCAAGCCCGAGGTAAAAGGCGCCACCAAGACGTTGAAGAAACATCTTTCCGATCCGACTTCTGGCGAGGACGAATCTGCGCCTCAACCGTCGACGAAAACGGCAAGTCACCCAGGCTCTTAGATGAGACAGGAAGTGGAAACGAGTTAAGCTGCTACCGTACAGCGCTTCCAATGCCCAATGAGAGTCCACACGTGCTATCGTGCCAATGGCACTAGCAGCATTCGGAGTACCAAGACACGGGGGAGATGAGATGAGATGAAATGGTACCTACTCCGTAGAGTGTTAGTTCGGACATTGCCACCGCATCAGAATGCCGAGCCAATATCGGGTTCCCCAGGCAGGAAGGGCTCGGAAACTTGATTCCAGGTAACAAAGAATTGGTTTATTTTTCTTCTTCAGTCAACGTAGCCGAGACGGCAACGCTTCTCTTCTGCTCAATTGGTGGTGCTCTGCTCTAGCGGCCCAGGTTAGACAGGGATGGCGATGACTAGTTAGGGTTACTATACGGACTTCACCTCCCCACGGAATGGGGGCAGGACAGACCTGCATCCGACGAACGGGCATCCCGTGTACCCCTTAGGATATCTCCGTGAGACCACCCCAGTCTAGACTGGCCGACAAGACCCCGGAGCCCCTCAGTGACTGCAAAGGATCAAGACCAAAAGAGAAAAGCTCCTCCGATATCTACTGTGTAGTTCCTTTGGCGCAAACCCACAATAAGGGAAAATCGCTCATAATCAGCACCCAAAAACTGATTCTGAGAGGTCTTGTCAATCTCCTCTTTGTCACTTTGTGCGACACTGGCCCTTCCGATCCTCTCCGAGAATCAGGATCAAGCCTTGCAGTGCCTGCCAGACAAGCGTCTCCAAGACATCACAACCCCCTCCAAGGCCGCTCTGCCAAGCGAGGCCACGCAGTCTGCGGCGTGTGAGACGTGTGAGGCCAGCGGTTGAAGCAGGCCGACTTTCCTCTCCCCCGACTCGGAGGGTCTAATATGACACCAGTGGTGCGATTAGCTGCGGGGATAGGGATCGGCGTGTCTGGGGGAATCCTGGGGTTGAAAATTTCCTAGGAATGGGGCGCCCCGTATTCGGCCCATGTCCGTAGATCAGAAGGCCCGAGAGATGTCCATTCTTGCATCATGGGGGATGCTTGTCGGAAGACATGCGAGGGGGACAATACGCCCGTGTTCGGCCTCACCTCAGCTTCCCTAATTCTCCCCCTGCTCGGGAAAAATGACATGTTCATTAAATCTGAGCGACTTGATTTCCTCGGCCCTGATTGCAACAACCCGGGAACTGGCCGGCGGCGGACTTGACTTTTTTTTCTCCTCGTCCAACAGTCTTTTTCCCACCCTGCGAGCCAGAAAAAAGGAGAAAAAAAACCCCCCCACCCTCCAGGATCGAATTCGTCAGTTAGCGCCGTCTGGGCAAAGCATCTCTACTCCGTAGAGCCAGAGATGCGACGTCAAACGGCAACCCTGAGTCGCGCGCTGGTGGTGCTGACAGCCACGCCCATGCTTAGGCGCTTGGCAACATCTTGGCTCCACCAGATTGGAAGCTTCTCGCGGGGATTGTCGGCGCGCGACCTGGAGGGACGAGACGTGGAGACTGGGGATCGATATCACAGCGTCATGCGGGGGGTCGCGCATTGAATCCCCGTGGGGAAAGCATAGCTGACAGATCTAGGATGAGGCGGAATTTGCGTCGAGGGCTCGAGGTGGGATGGTGGGGGCTTTTGCGTTGCGATTTGGACTGTATAAAAGGCCTGGCTGGGATTCACACGTCGTACATAAATCTGATTCTTTCGACCAAACACACTCTCCACTCTTCTTGCTCGCTTCACTCCTCTTTTTTCTCTCGTTGTTTCTTCTGTTTGCTCGTGTCGTGCTGATCGAAGATGGCTACCAACGAGCCTGCCGATCCCATCCCGAAAGGTATCTGGGCCACCACCAAGCAGGCCTGGGCTGACCTTTTCATCTGGAAGCAGCGCGTGGAAGTCACCAACGAGTATGGCGAGACTCGCACCGAATGGCAGTCCCCCGAGCCTCTGAAGAATCCCGTCAGTTTGTTCATGCAGCTGAGCGCGCGCGACTGGCTGTTCTTCATCGTCGGCTTTACAGCCTGGACGGCCGATGCATTTGATTTTCATGCGCTGTCAATTCAGACCGTCAAGTTGTCAAAATATTATGAACGCTCCAAGACAGACATCAGCACGGCCATCACTCTCACCCTGTTGCTGCGCAGTGTCGGTGCCGCGGCCTTTGGTCTGGCTGGCGACAAGTTCGGTCGCAAGTGGCCCATGGTCATCAACATGATTGTGCTGGGTGTGCTGCAGATCGCCACGATCTATAGTAAAACATTCCAACAGTTCCTGGCGGTGCGCAGTTTATTCGGGTTGTTCATGGGAGGTGTGTATGGTAACGCCATCGCCATGGCTTTGGAGCATTGCCCGTGAGTATCGCCATAAATATCGTCCCTCGATCTTGTTGCTAATGACGGCAGGGTTAATGCCCGTGGGTTGATGTCGGGTATCTTGCAGCAAGGATACTCGCTGGGATATGTGATTGCAGCCTGCGCGAATCTGGGAGTGGGCGGCGGCACGGAGACCTGGAAGACGGTCTTTTGGATCGCAGGTATGTCAATTGTCTATCAGACGAAGATAATATGGTCAACATGCTAACCCCCCATTCTAGCCGGCATCTCCATCGGCGTCGGTCTCGTTCGAATCCTCTTCCCCGAATCCAAACAATTCATAGAAGCCAAGAAGGCCGGCAAGCAGTCGAAAGACGCCAAGGCATTCTGGCAGGAAACGAAGCACATGCTGGGCCAAGAATGGAAGATGTGTATCTACTGCGTCATCCTGATGACCTGGTTCAACTACTACTCGCACACGTCGCAGGATTCGTACACGACCTTCATGCTGACCCAGAAGGGGTTGGACAACCCACAAGCGTCGCGCGCTTCGATTCTGATGAAGACCGGCGCCTGCGTGGGCGGGACTATCATGGGCTACCTGTCGCAATTCTTCGGTCGTCGGCGCACCATCATCGTCGCGGCTTTCTTGTCGGCCGTTCTGATCCCCGCGTGGATTCTGCCCAAGACCGAGCGATCGCTCAGCGTGACGGGCTTCTTCATTCAGTTCTTCGTCCAGGGCGCATGGGGGGTTATTCCCATCCACTTGAACGAGCTGTCTCCGCCGGCGTTCCGCTCGTCGTTCCCCGGTATCACCTACCAACTGGGCAACATGATCTCCTCGCCATCCGCGCAGATTGTCAACGCTATCGCCGAGAAGACGTTCGTGAAAGGCCCCGGGGGTGAGCCGGCCCCCGCTTACGGGCCCACCATGGGCGTCGCGACAGCCATTATCGCCACTGGAATCATGATCACCACGGCCTTTGGGCCGGAGAAGCGCGGTCGACGATTCGAAACGGCCGTGGCAGGCGTGGACTCGAACCCTGTGGCGGAGCAAAAGATCAAGGACATCGAGGCGGGATACGAGATGGAACAGAAGGCAACAGAAGAGCGCGTGGAACGAGCCGACAAGATCTAGACAAAAGGAACTTGAAGATCAGAGGACAAGGAGAATGAGGGAGGGACGAGAGATGAGAGATGAGACTGCTTGGAAACACGTTCAATAATAATATGTGGCCTGTGGCAAGCGAACTGTATTTAGTCTTTAATATTAGGCAATGACAATGGGATATAAAGACATCACATCTCATTTGACCGGATATTGCGTGCCGGCAATGCCGCCTCATCCGCCTCATCCAGTCAGCGCAATTCTCTGGGGCCATTTCGCCGGACTTATCATGTCCGACAGAGACTAGACTGTTAATTGTTTACCCTATTGGGGATCTCCCCGTGGGGTTTCGTATCCTCGTTTCGACACTAGCGAGAATTCGTTAATTAATCGAGAGTCCGGCCGCGGCTACGGACTCCGTATATCCGCTCGCTTGTGCGTTGCATCTCCAGAAGGGTGTCAACCAATGCAATGTTTGTTTGAACGGTCGAGACCCCAGGTTTTTCCGTGTATAAAGTCTTAGATTAAAGAAGCCATGGCGCTGGATCTTCTAGATCGGGTGAACCACAGCCGAACCTATTGCCCCCAAAAACTATACCGTCTAAAGACTCGTCGTGCTCTCCTCTTCGCTCACCCCGGCTGCCAAGTACCTCAGAAAGAAGTTCCAGGAGTCGGTATCGGTGGTAAAGAATCGGTAGAGACGAGAGGTCTGAATCACCAGATGTTCACCATCAAAGTAGGCCGACAACACCCTGCCGTGGCGTTCACCCACAAACGAGAAAACTATCACCTAGTAGTTCCCGAGCCAGTTTCGAGGCTTTCGGTTAGCAAAAGCAAGGCTTTTCATTGTTTGGTGTGGTGGGAACGGGCAGGAAGGAAGGGAGGGAGGAAGTTGGTTACTTACCGGGATAACGATATGCTTCTTGATATTTTCCGACTCAAGACGCTCCTTCATCGCCACGAGAATCGCGTAAACGTCATTCCGGAGTAGCAGATTGGGATCTGCAATCGCGTCGTGGTAGATGTGCATTTTGATATGGGGTGTCCTGCTATTGATGTACCAGGTAGGGTCAGTGTCCCACCTCAGCTTTGTTTTTGGGAACCCAACCTCATATTCTATGCGTCGGCTGAATAGAGAGAGACTATACAGATAAATAAGTTCATGCAATGAGCCGACAGTCCGTTGTCTGGTAAGGGGAGAGGGTATGGGGGTGGGTGGACAGGAATGCTTTCAACTCACGCTTCACCTCTCCACTGCGTCATCGGCTTGATCGTGTCTCGACCATCAGGCATGTTGCTCCTAGTGTACTCCACGAACTCGGGAAGCAGTTCCGAGCTTATGAAGCGGATCTGTGACTAAGGTTTGTAGAAATTCCGAGCGTATTCGGATTGGGGGCCGTAGTTGACATGGCGTTTACGATTTTCGTAACTTTTGGCCATCATGGGGTCATCGATGCTGATTGGGTATTTCTCAATCTCAGAACGAGTCCAGGAATTGAAGGATTGGCGCAGGGGCTTGCCCGACTTTGTCACGCCAGGAAAAGAGTAAAGTTGGATACGTAGCGGCACATGATCCTCCGGTTTGATGTAAAGTTGTTCTTTGCTTTCCACACGACTCAGCAAAGAATGGATGGTCTCCAAGCACTTCTGCTTATAAGGCCTCTCAGTGGTGAAAGGCTTGTCTGGGTTCTCAGGGGTGGAAGAACGCGCTACTTTCAGCTTGTCGCGGAGGTTTGAAGCCATCTTCGTCATGCGTCCAGGCATTCTGGAGCTGGACAGTTGAAGAAATGACAGGAAGTTGGCAAGGAAAGAAATGGTCTCAACTTCAGGGGCAAAGAGGAGGACGAGGATGAGAAATGGAAAAGTGAGCAAGAGACGAGACGAGACGAGATGAAATAAAAAGTAAGAAAGTGTTGGTTCGTTGACCAAGGGTGAAGTCACCAGGTGCCTGGTTCAAGCAAGGCTGAAGTGAATACTGGTTGGACACCTTACGTTGACAAAAACACCACGTCACTGGAAGCTCACCTTACTTAGGCAAGCTAGTTTCTCGACCTTACATGCGATGGCCCTCCTTCAATATTGAGGTCTTTTCAAGCTACCTCCATCTTCCTTACTCTCTCGACTCTAATCTTTGTGCTCTCTCCTCATTAGGTCATAGGTGATAGAGTTGCGGGAGCTTCGACCGGAAGCATATCCATGTCTGGGGAGCAACTCTGGTTTACTCTTTGCCTATGTGCGATTCCCAGCGGCATGCAGATCAAAAAGAGGACCTGATAGACACGTTCCAGCCTGAGCTAGGGTCATTCAGTATCCGCAGATCGAAGGTAGGCTTCTATTATATTCATCAAAGCGTTCTAGAAATCCAAAATCCCATCATATTAAGGGGCTGCGTTTGCTAATATTCAATCGAATCTTGCTGGGTTCATAGCTAACAGGACTTGAATTTCATTATTTAATTGTAGTCTTTAAACAGATGGTGAGTCAATGACAGTGCACCTAATTGCACACTCCCAGATCAGCCAGTGAGTTCAAGTCCTTCGGGATCACGCCCGCTTCAACGGCATCTATGGGACAGGAAACAAGTTAGCTTCTTCTTCATACTCGTACCGAGTATAGAGCATCTAGAACGTGAGGGAAAGGGGAAGGGCCATACCCTGATACGACCACCTCAAATCGCCCAACTGACTCTTCCAAGTCCAAAACACCCATCCCTGCTGCCTCTCGTAAGCCGTGACCTGGGCCGCGAACCACCGCTTATAAAAGTCCTGGTTACTGTCGGGGTTCCACTCGTCGGTGTGCTCCACGTCGTCCGGCACGCTGAGACTCCACTCGCCCACGATCGTCGGTTTGTTGCTGTCCAGCTGGTCGTTGCACGAGGTGCTGATGTAGCTATCGTGCGAGACGTCCACGTCCGCCCATTTCAGGTACCGGTGGTCGTCATAGGCGGCGTAGTAGTCGTCCGAAAGGGACTCGTGGGGATCGCCGGCACCCCAGAGCTTGTCCATCATTTGGATGTGGAGGTAGTTGGATTTGTCGATGTCGAGGTTTTGTTCGACCTTGCGGATGCGCTGTTCTGGGTGTTAGCGGGAGGGGATGGTCTTTGGGATGGGTATAGGGTGAGGGAGGAGATAATATATAGGTACGTACGTCAAACGCATCCGGATAGTAGCTCGACCTCATCGACGCCGTCTGATCCGCATTCTGCACCGGCTCGTTCACCACCTCCAGCATGCCCACGTTCCGATATGCCTCGTCCCCATGGACCTTGTCGGCCATCCACTCGAGAAACTTCAGCGCGCGCTCATACTGATAGTCCTGATAGAAGCCCGGCTCGTCGGCGTACTGACCCGTGAAGGCATTCTGAGCCGTCTGGGCACCCGGCGCCCCGTGCAGATCCACAATGATATACAAGCCCGCGTCGCTGGCCCAGCCACACACCTTCTTGAAGTACTCCTCGCCGCCCTGCGGAAAGTGCTCGCTGTCCTTATACACCAGGTCCTCTTTCAGCCAATATCCGACCGGCACACGGATCGTGTTCAGCCCGTACGACACCATCTGAGAGATATCATCCTCCGTGATCCACGAGGCCCAATGCTTCGCGAAGGCCGCGTTGGCGGCATCCTGCCCCAAGGAGGAGACGCAGTCAAACTCGGAGTTTTGGTCCTTGCAGCCGAGGTCGGACCAGGCGGATTCGGCAATCCAGGGCTCAAAGACAAATTGGGAACCGAGATTCACGCCGCGAATCTTACCGTTCGAGCCACTGAAGAGGTTGGTGCCGGAGTTGGAGGTGATTTCCTTGTCAGTTTCGGGGAGCCAGGCGGCGGTTAGGGAGAGGGAGGTGAGGAGGGAGAGAGCGGAGAATTTGGCTTTATCCATTGTGGCTGAATATGACCGAAGACCTATAACTGAAGGAAGCGTCCGAGAGGATGGGGGAAAAGATTGGAAAGATTCAATCGCGGCCCAGATTTCCACGGCTTTATTTATGTAAGAATACCTGCAGACACGAGTCGATGAACCATGTAGATCCAGCCGATTATTGTTGACTTTCCAGAATCCAAAGAGTTGACGAGGGTCATCCCTCGCACATCAGACTATCTAGTCTAGGCAGTTTGAGAACGACGTGAAAGGATTCACCACCCTGAGTTCATTTCTGCAGACCCCATTTTCCCGATTCGGTGGGCGAGTGCGAACTTCAATGCTACCGGGCTCAAGGATGGTTCAGCCCGGTGGACTGGGGGTTTGGAATGCCGATCGTTCCTGGATCGGCAGTGCTGGATGGGGGCGGTTCGAGAATCCAGCTTGGGTCGTAGTTTGGCACGGAGTAGATCCTGGCAGGATTACGGCGGACTGCTTGATGACGGGAGTTTCTATTTTGAGCCAGAGATTGAGATTTCAGTGGCTGATGATGGGGTAATGTAGCAGTCAGTTTGATGAAGAAGGGGCTTGTAAGAGTGGGGCTGAGAATCGAAAAGATACTAACTAACCTTGATGTAGTAAATCGAGATCCTACTTATGGTAGTTCTCAACCACTCCTCGGTACGGAGTAAATATGCTTCAACGGTTGTGTCTATTGTTGACTCTATCGAAAGGATCTGTCGGTTGATGTCAGTGTCTCTTTTCCTGTCTAGAGGGCAGGTTCCCCCCGATTGGCAACCAGAAGATACGGCTGCATTTCTGTCCAAGATGTGAAGCTGAGTACTGGTTAGGTGCAACCAATATTACATCTCAACGGAAGAAGATTCCGGCAATGCAAGTCCTGATAATGGGGCACATAATGGACTATCTCCAGACGCCTCTGTCTAGTTAGCTAAGTCCACCTTACTAAGCGGCACATACGAGCTTCACGGATTCCGCTCCGACAAACCCTCCACTGCCAAAGTCTCCGCCAAAGTCTCCGAGCATTTGTAGTATACGCCTTGCTTGATCAAGATTCGAGAAACTACGTCCCGCTTCCCTTTCAGCAATTTGTCATTGCTTACGAGCAATTAATCACGTTCTAATGTATATATATATCAGACCTTTCATGGCAAGGTTGAGTACGATACTCAATTAAGAGCATATCCCTCATTACCAATATCCAACAACATGCAGTCCGCAAAAAATATTGCTATCATTGCCGCGTCGGGAACGCTTGGCTCCGTTATTCTAAAGAAGCTTCTGGATGTGGGCACTTTCACAGTCACAGTCCTGAGGCGTGCTGGTTCTTCTTCCAGCTTTCCTGACAACGTCAAGGTTCTTGATGTTGACTACTCGTCTCACGAGTCTCTGAAATGTGCCTTTGCCGGGCAAGATATTGTTTTGTCATTCGTCCCTACCGTCGCGGCCGAGTCACAGATCGCCCTCATCAATGCCGCCGCCGAGGCCGGTGTATCTCGATTCATACCCTCCGAATATAGTGCAAACCTCGAAAATGAGAAGGCGCGCACTCTCCCTATCTTCCGGCCCAAGGTGAAAGTTCAGGAGCACCTGGTGGAGATGGCCAAGCTCTCCCCTCTCACCTATACCTTTATTTACGGCGGTGCCTGGCTCGACGCGGGCTCGAGTCGCAGTTTCGTACTCGACTTCTCTGGCCAGAACACCTGCTTATACGATGGTGGTGACGTGCCCTTCAGCGCAACCACTCTCAGATCTGTTGCCGAGGCCGTTATATCTACCCTTACGCATCTGGACGAGACCCGAAACCGATCAGTATTTGTCCACAGCCTTGTCACGACACAAAAGCATTTGGTCTCTCTAGCCAAGGAAGTGGCTCCGGAACTATCATGGGACACCACCAGCATCAAGCTCGATGACTTGACTGCCAAGTCAGACAAAAGACTGGCTCAGGGCCTATTGGACTTCGAGACTTTCAGTCCATACATCTTCCGTGCTATATTTGACCCGACGTTTGGTGGACTCTACACCAGGACAGACAACGAGCTTTTGGGGATTCGAGAAGCCTCAGACGAGGATGTGAAGGATATTTTCAGGGGGATTTTGAAGCGTTGAAGATTGCCACCCGACTCTAACTAGGATATCTAGACGTGTCATCTTGATGGACTCGGATCGTTCGAGGAAAGGGCCATTCGAGCGCCGTGATAATATCAGAGATCTTTTCTTTTGCCGAAGTATCATCCATCTTGACTGTCCCATTGCTGTCTTTTCTGTGTTTCTTAGCAAGTTTAGAGCACACATTGACCATGATGGCTTGCACGGAAATTCAGTAGCAAAGGCACCTTTTCTTAGTTCTATACTTCGGAAGCAGTTCTATATTTGGAAGATCTTGCAAACTTACACGGATTCTAAGAGGTCCCTATTAGCGGCAAGTTAGCGGAAATGCAGTCTGTCGCTGAGTAAACCCCATGTCGCGGTAAGAAAAAGAAACAGGTCACTAGCCAAATGACTCAGAAACGGGGGAAGACGTAGGCCAAACGTGACGGAAATCATTTCTGAATATATCACGCTTCAGCTAGCTTTGTACCTCGCAGTTTACCGAGATGGGCTTGTCGATCCGAAGGCGTGAATGGCCACGCACAGATTGGAGATCGAGGTGCTCAGCACCAAAAGAGATGGAATCACCAACTACATAGCTTAGTCACAAGAATTGGTTAACTAACTAGTTAACTAACTAACTACAGAGTACTTTGTGCAGAGTAGGACCAGTGACTAAGAAGAGTTTGTCTGTATGCACCCTTTGCACCGTCCCCAAGAGGCAACTGGGGTCCTCAGGAACGGATTGGCCGGAAGCGCACTAGTCAGGGGATTTAAGGTTTGCCCGGTGTTTGTTTCACCTTCTCGTGTTTGTGGGTTTTCCACCCAGTGTCGTGTGTACACAGGGTATATCCTTAGTTGATTTCAAGTTACAGAATGGAAAATTCCTAGTCCTTGATATTTGACAGTTTCCTCGACTCTTATGATTTATGGATCTTAGGGTTCCCTTTTTGGTTTGTGCCCGTGCTCCTTACGGTATGGCATGTATGGCACTCCAGTCGTCACTAACCGTGGATAGGGCAGCATACTACGAGGTGGCGGGAAGAAACCTCCAGAACGAGGAATCAACACCCGTCGATGTCCTTCTCTACTCAAGTCCGGGCGCACAATCTCTTATGTGTATCCACCGCATCATAACAATCACATGCCACATTCCGCCCCAAGCAGTTTCTATGCGGACATGAACACAGGGTGATGGGGGGTAGCTGACGAGCTGAGGTCGGAAGCTTGTATCCTCCGATCGTCCATGACCATGCCATGCCCGTGTTCGTCGTAGCCCCTATTTCTGATTCTGCGGACCCGCGGGTAGAGACCTTCTTCTCTCAAAGAATATCAATCCACGCGGGAGAGAAACTGACTCGACCAAATTGCGCTTGGTCTCTGAGCCCCTCACCGGAACCTGTCCCTGCCGAACTGCAGCAGTCATAGTGAATCTCAACTTCTGAGTCCACGGCCGACCGCCGGCCGAGTGTTCGAGTCGATCATCGCACCACCCCGGTTCCAGACTTCCTGGTCGAGTCTGTCATGTCTGTCGATTGCTTCCAGGCTGTAGTCGACCATCAAGAACCAAACCCCAAGCGAAATTAGATTCAACCCGCGCAAGATAGGATCAAGGAATCAACCAACGGATGAAGTCGGGTTACTCATCCCTGCGAGTATTGTATGATCGCTTTGGGGCAGGGTCACTCCTTTCGCGCCACGTGTGGTTCGAATGTTGGCTGTCTTTGTTGAATCATTGGCCGAGGTCAACGGTCACGGCTGACGAGGTCGAACGAAGGAAGAAAAACGTCGTCGTGCTTCCTAGAAACGAGGGGAACATCTCCACTTGGCCCGAAGTGATGGTGCCAGCACTGTGGTAATATTATCCGTATCTCCGAGCTGCAAACTTGATAGGATTGTAGGATTGGAAGACAGGCAGCCGATCTAAGATGGAAGGGGGAGATGTCGGCTGTAGCCTTCGAATCTCGGATCCGAAGAAACGAAGCCCCCCCACAAACGGACCGTTACTCCGTACGGCGTCCAACCCTGGTCAGTGGTCACATTAGTCCGTAAGTGTGTGGCGGCCAGACGTTCGACCTTCAGGTGAGCCAGCCACAAGTCTGGGGGGGGGTTCAACGGTTCAACTCCAAGTCTCAACCCTCGGAGCCGAGCGGTCGTTGTTTCACCCTACTTTCTGACTTCCCTGGGTTTTGATTTTTTTTTCAAACATCTGTTCTTTTGCCATTCGGCTCTCCAGCCCCTCCCACGCAAGTTGCTGAGCATCGCCGAATTCTAACGGTCGTCCGATCCGCCAGACGCCGTTGGTGATCAGACGTTTGCAAGGGCCAGGGTTGGCTTTTTGGCCCCCCTAGTCGGAAAATCCGATCTTGGTCCGAAGGCAAATGCCGCAGAATCTGACACCGCACAACAAATCAATTCATTCTCACGGAAGATGCATCACCGGCGGACTGCCTCGACGATGCCACGTCCCATTCGACAAAGATGAACGCCACATACGGTACCGACGCGAGGGAATGATGGAATGATTGAACACGAACAATGATCACAAGGCAAGGGATACCAAGCAGGCAGGAGAGGCCCTTGTTTAGGTGTATTCGGGAGTATTAACTATCACGAAAGGCCTAAGAAGTCAAGAACGCAAGGCCTCTCAGACAACCCACGGTTCGGCCGAAGCGGGGAATGCTCGGGCCACGTGCTGCCAATCGGCCGCTGCTTGCTTCTTTTGGCTCGTTCTTTCCTTCCTTCCATTCCTTTCAGCTACAAATACCACGCCGTCTCCCCGCCGCCCACGCTCGCGACCCAATGTCCTCTCCTCCCGTCGGATTCCCTCCCCGACCGCTCTTCCTCCGCGTCCTGCGTCGGGGTGGAGTGCAACGGAAGACGAGACGACCATGGTCTGCAACGTTTCCGTCAAAAGGAGACTAGCCGACTTCAGATCCCTTAGTTGCGATGCTGAAATCGCGTCGCGTCATGCAAGAAGATGACATATACACTATTTACAGGGATTTGCACTTTGCCGGTGAATGGCGAGAGACGCGCGATGGTAAAGTGCCCGCAAATATGGAGACAGGGGTTGGTTACGAAAGATGAAGCAAGTCCGAAATCATGCATTTCCCATGTTCATGCTCGGGAAGAGCATCACATCCGACACCCGGTTGAGAATGTCGCCAATATGTCCATTCTCCCTTCGTGCATCATACTGCGGCGGATAGCTGGACGAGATGCTGGGACCGACATTGACCGATGCTGGGGAAGTGAGCGCCGTGGCGGGGGAAATGGGCGTGACGTTCGCCGTCTGTGGCGCCGACGCTCCTTTTCGTCGAAAGTGGAACGCCGCGCTCACCTCTCGAAGCGCTCGCAGCGACGAGGCGAGATGTTTGGCCGAGTCGGTCCGGATGTTCTGGCCGGCCTCGCCATCGGCATATACATGGTCCGCAAGGACGCGCTCTAATTTTTGGATCAGATCCCACGTTTGAGTGTGGATCTGGTCATTGTTATTTGCTACCAGAAGGAAGGCGGACGCAATCGATCGCTGGAGACTGATCCAGGTGCGCGAACAGTGGGAATTGAGCGAGTGGAGCTCCACAAACGCCTCGATCGTGTTGATCAGATTGTCTAAGCAGTCGTTACGAATGGTTTCGCGACGGTGCTCGTCCAGAGGGGCATACGGATCCAGCGCCACACGACACATAACCGAGATGTAGTATGAGGAGTGTAGGCGCAGCTCCGTCCGCTCGATGTTCTGTGCCAGACTGTTACATCTTTCCGGGTATCGCAGATGCGGCGCGGCCTCCGTGATAATCCGTTCGATGCGATGCTTATAATCGCGTATTTCATGGTATCGCAGGTGAGAATGGTGCGAGAACATCAATTCCCGCAACATCTCCAGCGCGACCGAAATAATCCGGCAGAGGGTTTCAAAGTAGGAGCGGTGACCCGGCATCGACTTCGGGTCGTACGCAATTTCCGGCTGGCTGACCATGGTGATCGACGGCCGGTCGTAAGCCAGAGAGAAATGGCTATTCTGGAAAGCCATTGTCCACCTGAGACCTCGAGTTAAGACAAAAACAAAGAAGAAAATGATGCCGGAGACAGTTCGAGCCATCGCTTACCATAACCTTCGCCGTATCGCCTGAGCAGCTGGCGAGAACCCCGAGGTCTCGACGTGAAGACCAAGTACCATGCACATTCGCTCCGTCATGCCTTGACGTTCAGACCTTACGTTAACAACGGCTTCATGACGTCGATATCACAAATTATTCCGAGTACTTACCGAGTAAGGTATATGATGCACCAGCGTTCATGTTATATGATAGCACGTTGCTAATGATCAACAGGACCTGAATAACTTCGATAGTCGGCTGAGACACATAGTTCATCATACGCAAACACTGGTACGAACACGACACTATACCGACATCAGTTTGGAACGAACGAGCGGCCAAGACAGAAATTCACCAACCATAAACCCATGACGTTAATTCTCTTTGGTTTCCCGACAGATCGGACAATTGACACCCCGACGCGAGTACGGCAAACAGCAGACTCAGGAATGGTAAACTCATGCCGAACGGCTTCATCAACCCATTGGCGTCAGGCCGATAGACACCTCCCGCGGCCAGCCTCCCTCGAAGTAATCGATTCATATCGTCCTCCAGTTTGGCGACGTTCGGAAGTACGGGATAGAGGACCGCACCGATATCCCGGTAGTACCCTAGAAACCTGCAGTGTGACGCAACGATCAGCGGACAGTCGCATGCGACGTAGGCAACGCCGACAGAAGCAATGGGGATTGGGGGAAGGTCACCCACTTTCGACATTGCTCGTCATCCGGCAACACACCGCACACGCCCGCAATATTGAAGGTGTATGGATCCGACGACCACAGATCCACAAAGGGATATGCGGCAGATTCATTCCCGAGCGCCAGCTCTGCCAAGAGATCATCCTTGGGGAGAGCGTCCGCCGTCCCGTCCGACCCTTTCGACTTATCCAAGATATCCACCAACGCCGACCGAGAACCAATATGTACCGGGCCCGTCTTCAAGGCGTTGGCCCCATATATTCCCTGGCTTGCCGGGGTGTGCTTTTCCTCCGTCGTCCACACTTCGGACTGGGGCTCGGTAGGGTGAGCAGAATGGGACTGGAACAAGGAATGGAGACTAGACAAGATCTGTTCCATCGCCTGCATTTTGGAATTGATCTCATCCCATTCCATCTGCGACACGGTCACGGTGTCGGAGAGCGGGTCGTCGGAGGCCTCGGCACCGTAGGGCACATCTCGCGCGGTGGACAGGTAGGTGGCAGAATATTGAGGCGTAGAGGCCGTCGAGGCCGTCGTAGGGAAAGGCTCGGGAATCAGGGCCGGCTTGGGGAGCGTTGGGGGCGGGCGACCGTAGGAACAGTTGAAGTTGCGCTTGACGCAGTTTCCGCAGGGCACGTTGCGATCGCAACGGACCTTGCTGGCTCGACAGGGCAGACAGGTCTTACACTCACGAGGGCGGCGACGGATCGGATAGGTAGGCATCGCGTATTAGGACCGAGAGGAAGGCGCAGCTCTCGACCGCCCCGCTAACTGGGGATTGAAGGGGTAAGAGAGGACGAGAGGGAGCGAGCGAGTATCGAGCTGGGAAACTGCGTGCCACGGCGGAAGACGCGTGATTGGCATCGAACGGGTTTGGGTTATTAAGCATGGATCGGAGAGGGCGGGTTGGGGTAAGAGACGCCAGGGATCGTCGTTGGTTGGCTTGTTCCAGGGAAATTTGCCTTGGGGTTTTTGCGGTAGGGAGAAGAAAAGGGAAAAGGGAGAACAAGAGGAAAAGCCAAGCGAAGCGAAGGAAGGATCAAAATCAAAATCAATTAAATTGGTTAGTTGGTTATGATCGATCCCTTCAAGCGCGACGGAGACCCGGAGAATTGGGGGTGGGGGGAAAGGTCAGCCACGGAATTTGATGTGGATGAGATGTGGGAAAAGAGGGAAAAAGAGAGGCAGAAGATGGACGAGTCTGGCAACGGCATGAGCGAATAGAAGTTGGGAATCGTCAGAGCGTCGGTGGACGAGGCGTTCCGTGCCGTCTGGAGAAGGACATCTAGATGAGAGGTTCCAACTGCGAATGGACGAATCAGCCGGCGCTCGTTAGTGAGAAGCAGCCACGGTCTATTTTGGTCTCGTTTCGTTTCGCTTCGATTTCTGGCGACGCTCGTCTTGCTGTCCTTGCGGCCAAAGTGTCCCGAGATGGCGTGGTGCCGATCAGATCTGGATCGATCTCACTAACGATCCGCTGATGGACCAAGATTTACCGGATTCAAGGCTCCGACATCTCGACTGGCGAAGGACAAAGGACCGAGAGGTATACAGACAAAAGATGGCATCGAATGCGATGAAGTCATGGGCTGCAGAGTCGGTCCCTGAAGAAGAAGAGGAATGAGGAATGAGGAGTGAGGATCCCGGCACTTTTGGGGGCCCGCGGGCATTGCCGGCCTCAGGCTGGCTAGTTTGTCCCATTTGCCTGCACCCGGGCAATCTATTCGTGACAATCCCATTCTTCTACTTTAATCTCTGCTCTTTGTTCTTCCCTTCTTCTTCAGCAGAAGATTGTCGATCACTGCGGTTACCTGCAGCCAGGCCAGTCCCATCCCAAACTCTGCCTCCATCGTCACTCCACATCATTCGCTGGCTCTCGCTCTGTCGGTGGAGTAGCGGATCCAGCTCGACTGTCTATACTCGGTGTACTCGATACATCTAGTTGCTCTTGTTTATTTCTTGTCTTTCGGAATTTTTTAGATTCGGTCTACTAAATCTTGGTGGGGGAAATTATCGCTCATATCCATAACGTCATGATAGCTCTCCCTCTCTCTGGTTGCCCCTCATCGCTCTTGCTTCCTCCCCTTAACCGTTGTCAATTGCCCCGCCCCTTCTACCAAAAACGACATGATCATCGGCACTTGCCTTTTTTCATCTTCGTTCTGTAAATCACGGTGGGCTCGCGATCTGCGACATCTGCGGAACCACCCACCAATCATGCCAACGCGTCTTGGACCCTGTCTCTGGGATGTTCACGTGGAGACGCAGCGGTTCAGAGGGGTTCGCGGTTTCGGGATCACTAGCTGCACCTGCAGCGGACCGAGTTGCGAGGGCCTTTTTCACCGTCTCGATGGCGATGCTGGCCCCGATGCAGGCGCGCATCGTATCCTTGACGTCCTGTTTCCAGTTCTCTTCGATGGCTCGCGCGCCTGGGGGTGGGGTGTCGGCGTCGTCCTTGACAAAGGCCCCGTTGGCCAAGGTGGATTCCCAGGCCCTGCGCGCCTCGGAGATCGCCTTAGTGGCGCGTTCCAGCACGATGGCGTCCGAGTCGCCATCCAGCGTGGCTTCGCGATGGTATTCCTCGAATGGGACCAGCTCCGGTAACGTGATAGGGATGAAAGGTTTCATGCGCAGCTCGTAGCGCAGCCGGTCGCGGGCGTACGACTGCGTCGGGGAAGCAGCGTTCGGGAGGACCTTATGGCGCGCGAGGAGCACGTAGAGCGCGTGCAGGGCGATGGCGAAGGCGTCGACGGCGACGATCTGCGTCGTTAGGCGCTCGAGCAGGCGTAGCGATCGCTGCAGCACGGCGTGTCGCTCGGTCGCCTGGCGCTTTTTGCCCGCTAGGCTGGTTAGGTTGCGTTTCGCTGTGCCGACGGTGAAGGTGCGGATGCGGTCGATGTGGCCCAGGTGCGTGGAGCAGATGTGCGAGAGGTACCAGTACATTCCCGGTAGTTCTTCGGGCGAGTAGATCGAGAGCTCGAAGCCCAGTTGCAGGATCAGCCGGAATTGGTTCAGTTTCTGGTGGTAGGCCCAGCTGCTGAGGGGGTAGGAGTAGGTGGCGTCGCCGTTGGAGAGGATTAGAGGGGGCTCGTTGCTCAGAGTGCGGAGCTGTTCGTCGAGGTCTTCGGCCTGATTGATGGGGTGGTTAGATATAGAACGCAGAAACTGAAAGGCGAGGTGAGTATACTAACCTCCATCTGCAGGTTGTCCCAGTCAAGGATGGTGTGGCAGACCGTTCGGCGGATGCGACAGCGATTCAGACAGGCGCTTCGGAAAGTATCCACAAAGGGCTACAGAAGATGTAAGTTTACCGTCTCAGTCATGTAGGCTGGAGGTCAGGAGCAATACCTGAGCAAAACGTTTCACAAAAGCGTCCATGTGCTGGGCAATCTGGAAGCGGGGGTCGGTCGGCATCTCGGTTTCGTCCGTGCTGGCTTGTAGCAGTGTGCTAGTGGGAAGAACCAGTTCCCCTAGCTCGTCGTAGAGGAATTGCTTCACCGGGATCGCTCCAAGCACGGTTGTTTTGTTCACGATGATTGTTTGCAGAAGGGATCGGATATATACAGATGGTTGGGGTTTTCGGGCCAAGAGCGTCCAGATAGCCACCTGAGATAGTCAGAATAAGGTATGAGGGGGATGGCACACAATCGACGCCGTGATCATACCTTGACGTTGTGCGGTCCTCGGTAATCAAGAAGTCCTAGTAGGTCAATGGCATCCTGGCACAACCGTTTCAGATGCGCCAGCGCATCGTCAGAGCTGATCTTCACCATCGGACGAGGAGGCACGGTGCTAGCCAGTTTCCGTTGAATTTTCCAGCTGAATGCCTCGGGGACCGATTTGCCCAGGGACACGGTTTTGGTGAGCGTATCCAGTTTGGATAGACAGGACGTGAAATGTTCGGCGGACCGAGTCTCTATAACATTGATATCCTGATTCAGTCCCAGAAGAAAGTCGCGCCGGAAAGTAAGACGGCATTTGATCGCTTCTTTGAGAGTCTCGTTCACCTCTCCCTCTTGCTCGTCGATCCACGAGATCGCACGGTCCAATAGGTTGAGGAAGTAATGCACATCGAACTGCGAGAGCAGATTGCGGTTGTAGAGTTGCGCAACGAAGTCCTCCTCCTAAACATGATAGAATCAGCAACAGCTCACCAACCTCCCTATCAAATGGCGAAACCACCACCACCTACCTCATAGTAGTACTCAGCCGCCACTCGCAAATGCACAAAATCGCAACATTTCACCAGCGCAAGACAGTATGCGCGCAGCACCCCATGTACCAATCCTGTTTCCGCCTTGTTCCCGCCGGGCTGATGACGACTGAAATGGGCTTCTTCGAGGGACTTGGGGAGGGGCCATAATAGGTTATCGAGGTATATGGAAGTAAAGAGGGTCAGCGAGAGCGGGTGGCCTTTGTGCCATGCCATCTATCGTAATGCCATCGATCTCGTTAGCAGAGCTCCCGTGTCGAGAATGTGGGAACATTTCCACCAACCTCGTGGAAAAGCAGCTCGTCCATTACCCCAATGACCTCCTCCGGAGCCAGCTCCCGCATGATATCGTAGTCGTCCTCTAGGGCCTGGGCATTATTCTCTCCGGGCCCAAGGTATCCGCTGTCCATTCTGGAGTCCATAATCTGCGATTCCGCGAGCGTCAGTCTTCCTGAGCCAGTAGCTATCAATTGCGTAGGTATTTTTGTCGCGAAGGGACAGTATAAGGTAAGATGTAGGCGTTCCTGGCCACGCGCAACGCACCTCCAGCGCACCCACTGCCTCGAACAGCGTAAAGTATTCATCTTTGACGAGTTGGCCGGTTTGAAGAGCTGGAAACAGAGAAGCGACGTTAGCGACATCTCCAATGGCCTCCGAATTCGATATAGACGGGACCGCACTCACTTGACGCAGCGGCGGTAAACTCTTCGGTGATGTCGCGTGGGACGACGGACTGCGAGGTGACTCGCATCTTGGGGGGCTCGTTGATGGGCAGCATAGAAGAAAGTCGTCAATCCGCAGCCAGCTGCCAGATTTTCCGGTACTGAGCCTGTTGAAAAAGTCCGGCAAAGTGGGCGAGTCCCAAGAAGACAAGAATAAAACAATTAGAGTGAAAAGAGGGGGGGCAAAACGAGGTTCGGGGAGAGGGGATGAAGAGAAAGAGGGCGGGGAGAGCGGCGGACGGGCAAAACTTGCGGCAAACGCAGAGCAGCCCCGGGCAGAGTCACTCTTTGCAGAAGGCTTTAGGTCGGTCAAAACAGGAGCTACGAAACCACGAGATCTATTATGGTCAAAGGGAAAGCAAGCTTTAGAATAAACTGCCCTTTCTTTCTATTTATACCTGAGCGAACGGGGCCAATATGCTACATGGATCCTGCAATCATCGTCCACTTCGCTGCGAACCATTTCCCCCAAAGTCATTCTTCATTCCTGCTTCCGAATCCACTCTGGTCTTCGCATCGATTGTTGGGGATCGGGTTTCGCTTATTTCGAGTTGGCCTGCTGAGCCATGAGTTCGTCGTTGGCCTGGCCGAGGGCCTTGACTTCACCCTGCTTGCCGTTCTATTACCGAGGGAGAAAGCATCCGGTCAGTTACACAACCACGAGACCACTATATCTAGATCAATCCAGGTATAAACGAACCTCCCACTTGGCGAAACGAAGTTCCATCTGTCCACGGCGCTCGGCAGCGGTACGGGGACCGTCCTTGAGGGACCGGCGGACCGCGCGAGAAGCGACGGCCAGGTAGCGGTTGTAGCTGGGGGATCAAGTCAGCGGTCGGAGTCGAGGGGTCGAAGATGAAGAAAAACTGGCAGGAAGCAGAGAGCAGACATACGTAAGACCAGCAGCTTTCCAGTAGGCCATTGTGACGGTTGATGGAGAATGGGAGAGATGCAAATCAAAAGGGCACAAGGAGACTCTCGGGATGCGTTGCAAAGCGACTTTCCGGAGGTTCGGGTGGTTGGTCACGTGGTTGTTACCACGTGATCTGGTCTTCCCGTGATCAGTGGTCCACGTGCATCCATCCTGAGCATCATAGTAGTTGTAATTGTCTTCTCACTTGGCATGTAGAGCTTGGAGGATCATGATGGTTGTGTGAGTTGATGTATCTGACATATGCCAGGCAATATTTCCGTATCTTACACCAGTGCCTCAATTTTCACATGAAACACAGGAGAAATCTGTAACTATATATATGCTGCGCGGTTCTACCTCTATGATATAGTATGAAGAAGTGTTTAAGATAGCCCAAAAACATATTCCTTTATTAGCCTACCCATAGCAATACTGTAGATTGAAATAAATACTCGTACTTAACTAATCGTTTACTAGTCTGGTCGCCCTGTGACGTTCCCTGTGTTGTTAGTGCCGTATCTACACTACCAGCAACGACAACAACAAACGGGCCTTATAACAACCCACGACACCAGAGCTTTACTAGTGCCAACCACTCCTCCAGCCTGGGAGCTCAACTCTCCACCACTCTTTGTTGTTTTGCTTGGGTCCCTACCTCCCAGTCTAAAAAGCTCTTGTCTGTTCACCTTACACAACACCTCTACTTGCAGACGGCTTGTGTTTCTCACAGCTCCTCTTACCTCACATTCACTCTGCGCCTGCCCAGGTTCCCAACAGAACAGCTGATCTCAACACATATAGTATATCCCCGATTAGCTCGCGAGCTTTCGGATGTCATCATCGACTGACTAGCTCTGTCCCTTCAACAGTGCGCGTGACAGATCCGGATCTCAACAGGACAGAGACAAACTCCGACACAGACTCCGGCACAAGCGAGAGACGCACGATGGGTCCGCCGAAGAAATTATTGAATAGACCAAAGAAACGTGTCTTAGTCCGTTGGGATGGTGTGTATTCCCTACTCTGTGTGCTTACCTTGAGCATCACTCCGGTCCCTGCTGACGACTTTAGAAAACCTGAATGAGCTTCTTCTACTATGCGTACAATCGGTTTGCAACGCCCAATCAGTAAAGATCCCGTGGCCGGAGGTCGCTAGGACCATGGGCCACAATGTCACCGAAGGAGCGATCGTCCAGCATTTGGCGAAGCTGCGCGCTCGCCGAGCTGCGATAGGCAAGGATGTCCCTCCACCCCTTCGACGTGGCGGAGTTGGTGCCGCTGTCAAACCGTCTAAGCCTACCACCACCGGATCAAAGCGCAAGGCCCACAAAAGCCCGTCGGGAAGCGATGATGAGTCGTCCATACATTTTGAATGCGATGACGCCTCTTCGGACGAGGAATACACCGAGAAACGTCGGTCCAAGAGAAAGCCTAAAATAGCCAAGAAGCGCGGGTCGACTCCAATCAAAGTAGAGTCCGATTCGGAGCAAGACAACCGGGAGGAGGTCAGTGCAAGCTCTGAGGAGCTTCTGGTGCCGGGTGCTTCGTTTCTCGATTTCCCAAACAGTGACGTTTCGGACGACTCTTTAGTGGAGTCTAGTCCCAGTCCCGCCGGAAGATCTAAAATCGTTGTTCTCAAGTATAGACGCCAGACTGAAGACAACCGGGAGTCACATTTTGGAGGCGAGGAAGAAGAAGTTGCCCTTCCCCCGGCCGAAGCTGGCGGAGCGGATCTGGATGTTATTGGCAACAATAGGAGTGAACAGCCGTTGGGATTTGATTTCAATGTGGATGAGCCATTGGCCAATCCTGACTATTTGCTTTTTCAGCCCTTTGAGAACATGCCTGAGGGTTCATATATAACTCATGACGGCATCACGCATGAAACGACGCCCCTGCAGAATGGCAGCGAGCTCCCCACTGGACTGATGGGGGAAGGTTACTTCCTGAATGATCCCACATTCAGTTATCAAGACTTGCTGGAGGCTGACGGAAACCTAAACTTTTATTGAAGTCTAGGTAAAGGCGAAAGATCAGCTGATAGGCAGCTTTTGATTGGAATTTCCCGTTGAGCGTTCATTTTGCGGCGTTTGATCAGAATCTGGTACGGGCTTGATTTCGGAGAAGCATTGATCTATCATCATTTTATCTTCACAGCAACTGGATCTTATTCATTTGATATGTCTTTGTTTTTGCGTTTATTGATTTCACGTTTGATGGGCAGGATTCACTCGGGATGCGGTGTTTATGCGTTCTTGTTCTTCATTTGGGAAAATCATGCCTTGCTACATACTGGATGTGATATTAGCAGGGAGTTCTTTTTCAGGGAAATATTAATCATGAATAATGCAGAATGGACTTACCTCTACTTCGTACTCCCTGGACATCCACCGGTCCGTCGTGCTCTCGGACGCACACCGTACAAGCTGTAGAGGACGCTAAAGCCAGAATTCCGACGGGCCGAGCGATTCCCTCGGGAACGGGCCACGTGACCTTCTAGGAGCTTCTGCCGCCAAGACAATCCGGGGATCGAGAAGCGCCTGGAAAATTTTCCAGACTTTGGCTTCATCTTCATCTCTTCTCCATCTCTCTTCCCTCTTCCCTCTTTCTTCTTTCTTCTCTATCCTTTCTTGCTCTGGGAGTTCTGGTCGGGCAGATCCATCTCAGTGCCTATTTCTTAATCAATTCTTGTTGTTTGTCTTGCTTATACCTCCCTCCCTTGTTACCAAGATGCAGAGAGCTCTCTCCGCCAGGACTTCTGTCCTTTCTGCTGCCTCTAAGCGGGCTCCCTTCTACAAGCCTGCCGGCTTCAACCTGCAGCAGCAGCGTTTCGCTCACAAGGTACGTCTTATGCTTCCGTTCTCCATTCGCAATGCCACGCGAAAGATGCCGGTCGGCTCTTCCGTGATTACCGAAATCCCGTCCCGTCGGCACCCGATGCTAACAACGATTTTTTTCTTTCGCTCTGTAGGACCTCAAGTTCGGTGTTGAGGCTCGTGCCCAGCTTCTCAAGGGTGTTGACACTCTGGCCAAGGCTGTGACTTCGACTCTGGGTCCCAAGGGTCGTAATGTTCTGATTGAGTCCCCCTACGGCTCCCCCAAGATCACCAAGGGTAGGTCTTGTCCATCTCTCCCGACCCCCGATTCATCGCTATGTATCAAGACACTGACTTGAATAGATGGTGTGACTGTTGCCAAGGCTGTTCAGCTCCAGGACAAGTTTGAGAATCTCGGTGCTCGTCTCCTCCAGGATGTTGCTTCCAAGACCAACGAACTGGCTGGTGACGGTACCACCACCGCTACCGTCCTTGCCCGTGCCATCTTCTCGGAGACCGTTAAGAACGTTGCCGCTGGCTGCAACCCCATGGATCTGCGCCGTGGTATCCAGGCTGCCGTTGAGGCTGCCGTGGAGTACCTCCAGCAGAACAAGCGTGACATTACCACCGGTGAGGAGATTGCCCAGGTCGCTACCATCTCCGCCAACGGCGACACCCACGTCGGCAAGCTCATCTCCACCGCCATGGAGCGCGTTGGAAAGGAGGGTGTCATCACCGTGAAGGAGGGCAAGACCCTCGAGGACGAGCTTGAGGTTACTGAGGGTATGCGCTTCGACCGTGGATACACTTCTCCTTACTTCATCACCGACGCCAAGGCCCAGAAGGTCGAGTTCGAGAAGCCCCTGATCCTGCTCTCCGAGAAGAAGATCTCCGCTGTTCAGGACATCATCCCCGCCCTTGAGGCCTCCACTACTCTCCGCCGCCCCCTTGTTATCATTGCCGAGGACATTGAGGGTGAGGCTCTCGCCGTCTGCATCCTGAACAAGCTCCGTGGCCAGCTCCAGGTCGCCGCCGTCAAGGCCCCTGGATTCGGTGACAACCGCAAGAGCGTCCTTGGTGACCTTGCTGTCCTCACCAACGGTACCGTCTTCACTGATGAGCTCGACATCAAGCTCGAGAAGCTCACCCCCGACATGCTCGGTTCCACCGGCTCCATCACCATCACCAAGGAGGACACCATCGTCCTCAACGGTGAGGGTACCAAGGACTCCATCGCCCAGCGCTGCGAGCAGATCCGCGGCGTCATGGCCGACCCCACCACCTCCGAGTACGAGAAGGAGAAGCTCCAGGAGCGTCTAGCCAAGCTCTCCGGCGGTGTTGCCGTCATCAAGGTCGGCGGTGCCTCCGAGGTTGAGGTCGGTGAGAAGAAGGACCGTGTTGTCGACGCTCTGAACGCCACCCGTGCCGCCGTTGAGGGTGGTATCCTCCCCGGTGGTGGTACCGCTCTGCTCAAGGCCTCCGCCAACGGCCTTGACAGCGTCAAGACCGCCAACTTCGACCAGCAGCTGGGTGTCAGCATCATCAAGAGCGCCATCACCCGCCCTGCTCGCACTATCGTTGAGAACGCCGGTCTCGAGGGCAGCGTCATCGTCGGCAAGCTCACCGATGAGTTCGCCAAGGACTTCAACCGCGGCTTCGACAGCTCCAAGAGCGAGTACGTGGACATGATCTCCGCCGGTATCGTCGACCCCCTCAAGGTCGTCCGCACTGCTCTGGTTGATGCCAGCGGTGTCGCTTCCCTGCTCGGTACCACCGAGGTCGCCATCGTCGAGGCCCCTGAGGAGAAGGCTCCCGCCCCCGCCGGTGGCATGCCTGGCATGGGTGGTATGGGCGGCATGGGCGGCGGTATGTTCTAAACTGCGCCGCGCCGCCTCTCGCCCTGACCCGTCTTTGTTTTGCAAAGGTTTTCCCTTCGAGCGTGTCTTAGCATAGTATGGCCATTTCCTGGTACATTTTTGTTTCATATTGATTTCCTTTAATATCTTTTCCTTTGTTTTTAATGTGTTGCACGTTTTTTTTGATTACCCGAACTTTTCCTACCTCCCTACTACAACTTACCATTCCTCCCGTTTTCCTCCACCTCATGTTCTCATTTGGTTCGTCTTCATACATCATCTCCACTCCAGTTATGTTGGGCAGAAAAAGTCTCAGGGAGTCCTGTGTATCATATCCTGTACTTTATGTACTCCACTCGTCGTTAGATGTTGTGGTCCCACAATTTCCATTTACGTTTAACTTTGTTTATGACCGTACTTGTGCCCTGTAGCTGGTTGATAGACCCACATCATAGTCTAGACAAGAAACTTTGTTGAAAATGTCGAGTTCTTCCGTAGTGATGCGCATACGCAAAAGGGAAATGCTTAGCACATTGGGTATATATGGGTTCTACGTCTACTAACTTCTGTCTAATTTATCAACATATACACATACACAAACCAGAAGGAAAGAAGGAAGAGTCTAATCCACCAAAGCCTCCTCAATCCAGCCCATCTGCACGACGCTCACGCCCCGAGCGTAACTCCGATTCGTAAACACGAACTCATTATATAGAATCGCCTCAACCTTCTTGCCGAAAAGGACGCTGGACGGGTGGATCGCTACCGTCTGGTTCCCTGCCACGGTGCGATAGCTGCCGTCGGGCACGAGGCGAGCCGTGTTGGTGAAGAATCCGCGCAGGAAGCTCTTGAGGATCAGCTCGGGGGATGGGTCTCGGATAACCGAGTCGTTGGTCTCGCGGCCGTTTAGGGGTGGGAGGAGTTTGGCTTGGCGGCATTGTGTGGTGAGTTGTTTGCGGACGTCCTGTGTGATGATTCCATGTGTCAGTTGGGGTTTGACTTTTTGTTATGGGAAGGGAGAGAAGAGGAGTGGGTTAAAAAAAAGAAGTAAGTTGGTACTCACCATGACGGATTGCATGGCTCGGTGCGAAACCATATGTTTCTCCGCCCAGGCCTTCCGGTTCGTATTCTCCGCTGCGTAGGCCTGCACGGTGGCGAGCATGGTGAGATGGTCACCTTCTCTTCGGTAGAGGTCCCGTCGGGCCTGCTCGGCCTCTTCTTTCTTCTCTTCCGTCGTCGTGTTGAGGAAGATAGTCTCGACACTCAGACAGGAGATGATGTCGATCACATCTAAGAGACAGTCCGGGCCGTGTTCCGACGCCGCTAGAAGTACGCGACCCAGGGTCGGGGTGAGAGGGAGTTTGGCAATCTGCTGGCCGATTTCGCTGATTTGGCCCGTCCCATCGAGGGCCTGGATACTCAGTAATTGGAGAAGAGCTTTTTCCAGCGATTCGCGCGGAGGTCTCGTCAAGAATGGGAAGCCCATGACATCGTCGACGCCGCGGGCTTTCATGTTGAGGAGGGCTTGGCTGAGATCGCATCGGAGGATCTCGGGGGTGTTGACTTCGTCGAGATCGAGGTAATCCTTTTCGGTGAACAGTCGATAACATTGACCCGGGGCTTCACGACCGGCACGACCCTTACGCTGGATGGCGGCGGATTTCGAGATAGGCTTGACCAGCAAAGAGTCGAGCCCAAGGCGACTGCGGAACTGCTTGACCTTGGCCTTTCCACAGTCGACCACAAAGCGTACTCCGGACACCGTGACGGATGTTTCAGCAATGTTGGTGGCGAGAATGACTTTGCGAGTCCGCGGTGGTGCGGGCAGGAAGACTCGCTGCTGAGCAACCTGAGGAAGAGCAGCAAAGAGTGGGAGAACCTGCACCTTGGGCAGTGCAGGATCCATCCCGACGGCGTACTCGTTCACCAGCTTTTCAAGGGCTTCGACGGTCTCTTGTCCGGTCAGGAAGACCAGGATGTCACCGGGCATAGGCTCTTTGTAATGAATTTGGAAAATGACCTTGAGAGCTGCGTCCACGAAGTCATGCACCGGCCCCGGTGAGTAGATGGTCTTGACAGGGAACTGTCGACCTTTGATATGGCAGACAGCAATTTCATCACTGGCCTTCTTTTCCGAGGCGTCTTTCTGTTTAGTTGGCTTGTCGTCCGCCTTGTTTCCTGAGCCCGAAGACTCAATCGCACGCTGGGCCTGGTAACCTTCTTTGAAGAACCCAAGCAGACTTTCCATATCAGCCGTGGCACTCATCACCACCACCTTCAAGGGCACTCCGCCTCTTCCCCCGCGCTTTCCGGAGACCATATTCCTCAAGAATCCCAAAACAAGATCAACGTTGACACCACGCTCGTGCACTTCATCGACCACGATGGCGCTGTACTTGGTCAACCACGGATCCCGCAGCATCTCCTGCAAAAGCATTCCCTCCGTAAGAAACTTGACCCTCGTACTAGGCGACGTAGACGTATCGAATCGAACCGAGTATCCAACTTTACTGGCCGGCGAAGAAGAACCCAGAGGCGTACCCATTTCATCCGCAACACGTCTCGCCAGCGAAATAGCCGCGACTCGTCTCGGCTGCGTGATGGCGACGCACCCACCGACCTCCAATTCCTTTGGCGAGCCATCCTCATTGACAACACTTGTCTTGACCGGCCGACACCACTGCTCATCCACCAGGAACTGCGGGATCTGCGTACTTTTACCGCTACCCGTTTCACCAATCAACAGCATCACGTCGTTCTGGCGCAGATATTCTCGGATCTCATCGCCATGGGGAAAGATGGGGAGGTTTTTCCGGATCTCGTAGAGTGCTTTGGCCTTTTCCCTCAATGGACCGAAATCCCGCTTATTATCCTTGAACGACTTCTGGTTCTGATCCCGATCCTGCTTGTGTTTTTGGGACTTTTGCTTCGACTTGCCAGGTCCGCTGCCGGCTGCGGCTCTGGCTGCGGCCCTCTCGTCGGCGGTTCGTGGGGTTGGTGCGCGGTTCTCGTCTGCGGCGGTCGAAGGTTGAGGTTGAGATTGAGGTTGCGTCGACTCATCCTGTTTCCGCTTCTTATTTTTGGGCTTCTTCTTGCCATCCTCGAGGCTAGGGGCTTTTCGTTTCGCGGAATCGGCTTCGTGGCTCGGTTTGGCGACGGGCGCTTCGTCGTCGGAGTCGGCGAAGACCGTGCGCACCCTTTCCGGCATGATGAATTGTAAACTCGCTCACTACACCGTGGTAGCCGGAGCCGGTGTAATCAGAGTGTAAGTGATTCTGTACAACGGAGAGCCGGAGATGCTGAGATCGACTGGTTGGCGCAAACCCCGAAATTTTTTGGGCGACGCTTATCGATAAGAGGCTTGGCGTGGAGACCCCAACCGGAGATCTTCTATTGTGTGATCTATAGATTTTAAGTAGTAAAGATTGCTTTTAATATCTACAATCTACAATAAATTCTTTGATTACCTTGATGTTTTGATCTGGCATCCTTACCTAAGTAGGAACGGGTCTATACTGATTACTATACATACACCAAAGGAGAAGCCTTCTACCTTCTACAAGTACAGTAGTACTAGTTCTTGCGATTAGTACTACACTCATACCTTAACTACCCTTCAGTCTTTCTTCTAGTGATTAAATAACAAAGGTTAGGACACTGAACATCGTAAACAATGTTGCCATAGATTTCACATGTATGTATGACAGTATGTGGAACGCTTATCATTTATGCAGGAGATGATTAATAACACTAGGCCCTAGGTAGCACGGAATGATGCATACAAAGAGGGAAAGAGCAACGAAGCTAAAAAGAAAGAGTCTCGTGTCTGGCTTGTACATGAGCCGTTAGGTTATCCTTCCTGTTAAACGGCTTACAACCGCAGTTGAAGGGACAGTGATATTGTCCTCGAGCGAGATGCGCTGACTTGATATGGCGAATCAGATCCCCTGTACGGGAAAAGGGCCTGGAATATGCGCAGCCTTGCCATTTGCAGTGGAGTTTCGAGTAGCTGTGATAGAGGGGAACATTAGCTGGTGAATTGCCGGCAACGAAGAAAGGATAAATGGCAAACGGCACCAACCTTTCCTTTGGAGGTTGCTGGTAGAAGATCGAACTCTGCTCCCCTGGTGTGGCTGGTGCGACATCATTTAGACAGGGACCATTGGGATCGATGCGAGGGGTCCAGGATGCGATCGGCTGGAGATGTTTGCTATGGTGGCTGAAGGTGCAGGGATGCGTCTCATTGGGCAAGCTGGATTGATTGCAGCCTGAGCCAATGTTTGGACAGGGATACTCGGCGTAAGCTGACGGATTGAACAC
The DNA here is from genome assembly GCA_004849945.1 of Aspergillus ochraceus. Classification (NCBI taxonomy): domain Eukaryota; kingdom Fungi; phylum Ascomycota; class Eurotiomycetes; order Eurotiales; family Aspergillaceae; genus Aspergillus; species Aspergillus ochraceus. The sequence continues at coordinate 854,011 of SSOS01000004.1, forward strand.
TTGTAGCTGATTCCCAGCATGATCGCCCATCGCATCACGACGAGGGTTGAGTATTTCGGGGACGAAACTCGCCATTTCGGCATTGGAATTCGTAGGAGTATAATCAACATATGAGTTCTCCATGATGCACTCGAGTAGATAGATTGTATGATCAAGTGAGAACTCGAGGGAATAGAAAAAAATCTATCATTGCAATGGCTGATAGTAGATGGCGAGTTTGGCTTAAGAAGTCTTATGGATGTATTTATAATCCATGTTCACTGCAGTTGGGAGAAGTGACAGACAAACCCTTTTGACTACTGGCAAGATTGTATGAAGGAGGGTAGGATTGAGGCAAGGCTCTTGCCAACTGACAGAGCAAATGCCAAGCCAAGGCTGCCAATGCTTCGGTACTTGACAATTGACAAGCCTTGACAAGACAAACAATTAGGCAATAGGCAGATAAATATCCATCTCTTGTCCACGTATCTGGGGAGACCTTTGCCGTCTACCTAAGAATCCGCCGCGCTGTATATCAGATTGAAAGCAAAATGGCTTCTCGATCTCAATTTACCCCTTGGAACCCAGATACAAGACCCAGCCCCCAAAATTCTGCCACATCAACCTTGGTGGAGGATACTATACAATTACAACATTCAGTCACCGACCGAAATGGATATCGCAGTCACAAGTTCAATCCGAAGTCCAATGCAAAGCCTATTTCAATATTCAACCCACCATCCAATCTGGAGTCCAATTCATCGTGCAATCCGCCCTATAATGCACCATCTGATACACCATCCAATCCAGAGCCCAGACCAGCTAGTATAATTTCACCGACTGCGAGAGATACAGCAGGCGGCTTGGGTGATGATCCAGCACCAGACTCCAATTCGAACCAGAAGGTACGTCAATATTTGTTTTGTATCCATGCAATACCCATCTGGTACACTCTGCAAACAATGCTCTAAGTATGGCCACCATAGACAAGCAACCCAAGCAAAGATGCCCGGAAACATCAGCTCAGAGATATTTTCAAGAGATGGCTACGAGGCCATCATCCACGAGCAGTCTCAACAGAACAAAGCCCAATGCATTCAACCGAGAACTATACTCAGTTGATTAAAACTGCGATCCTGAATAGTCCAACGTGCACTCGATCAACTATCGGTATCTGCGAGGATATCATGAAGTCTGACGACCGTTACCGGGCGTATCGCCGTTCCGGATGGCAGGAGAGAGTCGCAGAGGAATTGATGCAGAATCCTGCATTTCAGCCTATTGTGCAATGCCGAAAAGGTGTCATTATCAAGAGTAATGATATTCAGTGGCAGCTTAATTCCCAAAGACATCAACCTTGCTGTGTCCCTACTGTTCCAGGTATACAGCCTACTGTTGCAAGGGAAGAAGGGCCCTTTGAACTGGATGGGGCCCATCCGTCAAACGGCAGTTCCTCCAACCATGGCGATAACGGCATTTCCTCCTCATCATCCCAGTGTTCTTCTACACAACAAGAGCAGGATAAAGGTGGATCAGGAACAAACACGCACAGTCAGCGTCCATTGTCTGATGGACGTCAGTTCACCGGAGGAGACAAAGGTTCCTCTTCCGATGGTGAAGATGACAAACAAGGTCGAAAAAAAAGGCGATTTCGCTCCCCGTCGCGAGCTCAGAATAAACGGAAATTTGCCTGCATCTATCACAAACACGATCCATCAAAGTATGGGATTCTCAATCGCCAATATCTAATCTGTGCCGGAGCAGGATTTGAATACATTTCAGAGCTGAGGTGGGTGGGACCCGTTTGCGCCATTTGACAGGCTAAATATGCTCATTTCTCCTAGTCGCCATCTTCAAAGGACTCACGAAGAGTTCATCTGCGGGAAATGCCTTTCGACCTTTGACAGTGATGTAATACGCCGCGATCATCAAGAGAGATGTAAAGCGCGGCTACGTTCTTCCCAGGAAGCACGGTGGGCTGGTTTATGGACTGCCAGATTCCCAGGCGTACCTGTCCCCAGTGATCCATGTAGGAATCCCGTTTCATGATACCGCGAAACTATTATCGATAAAACTAACACACATCTCTAGACCTAGATGGCATGGCAAAGCTATCCCCGCCCATGATACAGACAGGTGCTGCTTCATCCTCAGTCGTCCCAACTGAAAGAGCATCTGGTTCTTCAACTCCCCAGTCCTCAACAGAATCCTCCACCACTCTCATTAACAATGCCGATATATCCACGGCGGCCCGGCTACGGGATCATCTTCAGTCGGGCATCTTCAACGGGAGTGGAAAGGCACCAGCCCCATCCCTCGATATCAGCCTCCACATGGTGGAAAATCGAGTCGACTGCCTCGAGAAAAGGCTTCCCTTCCTGGAGGACACGGTCAAATTATTGTTGAAGCTGGCTAGCCAATCCATCGAGACCGCCAAACCAAGTGTTGAGAGCAATGTCGAATGCGCGCCTTCCTCTTCCTCTTCCTCTTCCAGCTCTGGTCCAATACGAAATTCGACCAAAGAGCAGGAAAATCTGAATTATTGGACATCAGACTTGGCGTGCAATCATATCAATGACCTTGTTCTTGGAAAACCCACTTTTGATATGGGACTCCCTGATTTCCCATTTCCAGATTTTGATTTGGATGGTGATTTTATGGAACTCTTAGCAGTCTAAGAGGTGGGGGGGGGGATCATCGCAACTCAATGTATGTATTAAATCCTAGTAGATCTTATTATCTTATATTAGTAAAAAAAATTTAATTTTTAATTATTTTCAAATTTACTCCCAAATGAGGCGCCGTTTATGTCGTATAGCTGCTCTATAACTAAGCCAGCTTTCCTTCAGTCTCGTTGATATACTCCGTAGTTTATAGATAATCAATCTCGCTCCTCCACTTAGCTCATACCCCAGCCCCGAACACGCCGGAATGCAAATGCTCGGTCATTTCGTAGTCGGAACTCGGCCCAATCGTCAGTGAGCTTATTATAGCTCCAGTAGCCTTTCCAGGCCAACTTCGTGTTTTTAGAGGTATTAGGCGGTGCTTCGCCGGAGTTAGGGCGGGATGCCGTCCCAGTCGACCGAAGAGACAGGTAAAGGACATAAGTGTATTTTGGGCCTACGCCCTCTGTCTCAATGACAATATCCCGAGGATCGAGCATGTCATCCGACGAAGTTTTACCGGTGGAAGATAGGAAATCGGAGATCGGATCTGTCGGTGCGTCCTCTTCTGGCGATTCGGAGCTCGGCGACGGGTGAGCCAGACGCCAGCGACCTCGTTGGGCCTGTTTCAACGCTCCCATGGCGACGGGAGGGATTGGTTCTGTCGCTCCAGATAATGCATGACCTCCTTCGGAGGTGTGACGATGGTGTTGCTTGTGAGAAACTGCTCGCGCTGCCATCACGTTCTCCCTGCTAATGTGCGGCACCAGGTCCAGCGGCTCCACGGTGCTCAGCAAGGAGATAACGGTTCCGTCGGGGTAGAACCGTAGGTATCGGTAATAGGTGACGATGTGGATAGGGCTATTCCACGCGACGTTCTGGTATGATGAAGCCGCACCAGGGCGGGTGTAGTTGACGGTGCTGATGTAGATACCTGTGAAGCGGATGCGCGGGTACATTTGAAACACCTCGTTCCAGGAAGACAAAGGCTTGGGAATTTGAACCGAGGAGTTCATGGGGAAAAGCGTATAGCGTGGTCCCAAAGTGTACTCCCGGTGACCCATGATGTCACAGGCAAAGGAATAGTGCATTGCCTTGAAGCCAAATTCAGAGCCCTGGCAGAGACGTCTCCAGACGTGCTGTTCGTTGGCAAAATGATAGGCGAAGCGTTTGCAAACCAACGAGGTCCGACAGAAAGACGCAGGGTCCATCAATGCTACATGCCTGAGAATCTCAACCAAGACCTCGGACGGGACGTTTGCAATGGGACAGGGAGGCGGAGGGGTGTTCTCAATAACGGGTTCCGCCTGCGGTATGGGAAGGTGGGCAAACGACGCGATGAGCTCAGGCGTTGGCAGCGTCTCGGAAGCATCGTCGGACTGTTGGACCGTGGGGGCAGTCTTGTTCGCAGCGGAGGGAGCTTGTGCCGGTTTCTTCCACGCCCAGGCAAAATGCTTGTCGCGGTACGTTTTGTCGACCGCCGAGTCCAGCTGTGGAAAAGGACCGTAAATTTTAGTATACGCCCGGAACAGATCAATCGAATACTCCTGAGCTTACCCGATAAGCCTTCCGGTAATGCTGCAAACTATCCCCCAGGTTCCCCTCCGCCTCCTTCTCGACCGCTCGTTCGAAGTGCTCGAGGGCAGATTTGGGTTCTTCCCGAGGCATTTGCGAGTGGAATGCATCCTCGTCGGATGCGCTCAGGTTTAATTGACCAACACCCTGAACGATTTCCCCCTGGCCAAGCGACGCTGCCCCTTCCTCATCTTCGATCTCCTTTCGCTCGGATATTTCGTGGCGAGTGGGCGGGAATTGACTCGGGCGGGCTGTGGACGGCGTCGTCTGTCTTGGTTGCGACGGCCGAGGCGGCGTAGGTCTGGAGCGACGCGCAACTTCTTCACGCCATTTTCGCCGAAACGACTCGAGTTCGGCGTTGTCCGCCATGATTGCGACAGTGGGACAGTGGTGTCTGTAGTAGAGAAGTGGCGGAAGGACGGTTCTCCGTACCCGTTGATTGATAAGCGCGTGCAGGAGCTCTCGACCGAGTTCAGGATGGAGAGTGAGAGAGTCAATCCCGAGGGGAACAAACAAGGACGACGAAAATCTCAAAAATCCATATTGATACAGGGGAATTGCAGTAGAAACAGAGACGACTCGAACAGAGGTCAGACCGTAATCGAGGGGGAAAGTAAGAGAGGAGAAAAGTAAGTCGTCAAAGTCCGCGGCGATGGTCTTATCTCCGGGCTTAATCAAAACTGGCCCGAGCGCCACCGCCAACAGCCGAAGCGTCTTTTTCCTCTGACGCATTTGCCTTGCCCTGTTCGTTGCCCGCGGATTTCCCCCACTGTTCATCCACCTTGCGCGCTCAAGTCAACAGACCCCGGATCCGTTGTGTCCGACCAGGAATCCATCAAATATCGAACATTAATCGCCCTTAAACATCTCAAACCATTGTCCTCGCATCCTGCCATTGAATGAATGTCCGATCTTAGGACAGCCTTTGCGCGTGAAGACCGATATCGCTCCACCGATACGCTGGCTGCTGTTGGGTTCTCAAGAGACTTCCCAGAGTCATGGCATTCTTTTGAAGACGCAAATATGGCGGCTACTTCTGGAACAGGATCCCTCCCTGGCCCGGACGCCGGTGAAATTGAAAGAAAGGACGATGTCTCGCTCACCCAGCGGATGGTTTCCGCCACCTCGGGCAGTATCCTCACGAACCTGTTAGGTAAGGAGAACATCCCCATTTACCAGATGAAATATCTGCAAAAAATCATGGAACTGACAAGGTCTTTTTAGTGACCCCGCTCGATGTTGTGCGCGTTCGTCTTCAGTCGCAGTCACCGATCAAGAACCCTTCCCCCTTCGCCTCCTATGCCCTCCAACCGATGAAAAACATGCCTCCGAATCTGGGGGTAACTGCCTGTTGTCGGGAGGTATTTTGGATCGGACAGAACTCGCAAATATGTATGGTTGGACCTAGCCCGGGGGCTATCAGCGCTCATTCGGCCGCCATGGCGGATTGCGCCGTGGAGGAATCACGGCGCAAAACATTCACCTCCACTTTGGACGGGTTGCGGAAGATTGCTCGGAATGAAGGAGTATGGACACTTTGGCGTGGTCTGAGTCCGACTATGATGATGAGTATTCCAGCGAATATCATCTACTTTGCTGGATACGACTGGTTGCGATCAGACGACCGGAGTCCCGTTAAGCGGTTTCTTCCGGACACCTACGTTGCATTTGTTGCAGGGTCAACCGCCCGCATCGCTGCGGCTTCTGTTATCAGTCCAATCGAAATGTTCCGGACACGGCTGCAGGCTACTCCCGGCACCGGCACCGACCATTTCAAGACCACTCTCACGGATTTACACCAGATGACACAGGCCCATGGCTACAGTTCTCTTTGGCGAGGACTGACACTAACCATGTGGCGTGATGTCCCTTTCTCAGGCCTCTATTGGTGGGGATATGAGGAAGTGAAGAATCATCTTATGGAGGCTCGCCAAAAGTCGCACGAGCATCTTCCCTCGGACGGATCGACACTGAGCCGGTCTTCACCGCATGACTCAGAGGGGCCTACCTTTTTCGAGAGCTTCTTTGCGGGTGCTACTTCGGGATCACTCGCAGCATTCGTTACTACGCCATTTGACGTTGGTAAAACGCGCCAGCAGGTATTCCGACACATGGGCGACGATGTACCCGCTTCCGCTGGAGGTGCTGCACAGAAATCTTTGCGTCCGGAGCAACTTTCGCTACCCAAATTTCTTTTACACATTTTCCGGGAGGAAGGTACATCTGGTCTCTTCCGTGGCTGGGTCGCTCGATGCCTGAAAGTGGCACCTGCCTGTGCTATTATGATCTCTATATATGAACTTGGGAAGAGAATGGCACGGGGTGTCAACGAAAGACGGGACACCGATGCAGAGCCTGGGTCTGCGTGAGTCTCCGAAGCTTCTCCATATTATCCATCCTATAAGCCTACATTCTCCGTTAAGGCCAGCGATCACTCCGGCCGCTTCTCGAATCCGCATCTGAGTTAATGTCGATCACTCATCCGCTCATAACCGTTATCTTACCTGCTATTATCCCGTGGTTTAATCGGGGATTCGGCTTTGTTGCTTTTTCCTTGTTTGTTATACGCTTAATCGCCATGATACCGCCTTGCATTCCAGATTATAGAGCATTATCTTCAGGCCTGGTTGTGAATAAGGTCTAGGGGACGGAGGCTTTTTTGTTATCCTTTGCCAAATGCCTTGCATTTGCACGTTCTGTACATATATGTATTTTCTCAATAGACGAACATCTTCCCTCTGTCATGTACTATAGCTTTTGTGAATACCAAATGCCTTGGCACCCCCTTCTATATGCTGACTACCTACGACGGACTATTGCAGCCAACCTGCAAAATCAACTTTGTACTATTAAGATTTGCGAGTAATATGCTAACCTATGAATCGATATAACGCTACTTTTACTACCTTCAAATATTAACTACATGCAATTTCTTATTGTTCTATCTGCTCTCCAGACTGTCCCTAAAGAAAAAGCCACACTGAAACTATGCAGCTACTATTAGAAAAGAACAATAATATTTATGATACTTTTTATACTGCCTTTGACAGGTTATATTGAACTGTGCAGTTTCTGTTAGAGAAAGGATACTAATATTATTTTTCCTATGAGACAACAGTTTCCTTCTCTCCGTGGTGTAGATCAATTAGTTCAGATGGGGTAGGTAGGATTGCGCCGTGAGTGAATGTGCAAAGAGCCGTTTGTCCTTAAGCAAGAATCACTCTATCGGGACAGTCAATTTCCCTGCCCTGAGGCTGTTAGAGACAGCAATCCTATGAATAGGGTTGGCGTCATGCGTCTCCAACTGTCTCTGGTGATCGTGCTGAGGGGCAGGTGTTGGTGTGCGGGTGTTAAGACCGGGCTCGGTCATAGAGAACGCATTGGCTGCTGTCTCGTCTCCACGAGCAACAATGTCGTTGATAACCTCATTGTGCGCCTTCTATACATGGAATATCTCATCGATTGAAACAACGTGCCTAGTCGTCAGTGTCGCAGGCGTCCTCAGTGTCCGAGTCATAAATGGAGCTAACATCAAAGCCAAGACCGGATCACCTCTATATTAAAGCTCGATGCCCTCAAAGAACTGTATTCAGGGCAGATGTCTTGTCTTTACTCGCCGGGAATAGGCGATTCACACGCTGACTCTCCTGCAGAAGGACCAGAGCTTTCCCATGATTGTTTCTACTATCTTGTCCAAGGGTGCAGTCGCTTTGGGTATAAGAATCCGGGCCCTTGCACTGCTCCCAGTGATCGCAGTCGGTTGATATCAAGATCCAGGGGCTCTATGTTAGTCGCATTGTCTTATGCGGGCTCTCGCCTACTTGCCCTAGATTGCAAGGCCTTTTAGTATTGCGTTCGCTGGCACCTTTCGTAGCATCTAAAGTTTTTATGGGCCATAACGGACTAGGAGCCACTAGCTCAGTAGCAAGGCGTTCAGCGAACGTGTCGTAAGGCTTAAATCGCAGTTTTCTGCGCCGAATCGTAGGTCATTTGATGCTGGTGGTAGTAGCTTTCGGTTCCCTGAACATATTGAGAAGCTCGGTAGTAATGTCAGCGTCGTACAAGTAGAGGTATTCGCGTTCTAATACATTGGTCACAAATAGACGCGACTAGAAGTAGGTAAGCTGAGATCCCCGGGGTCAAACTTAGCACTTGAACTAGAAGGTGACATACAGTATAAGTAAGTGATTCGGACGACTTCAGCTTGCGTTCCTGAAGTTGCGCAAGAGCCAGCAAGAGACAGACAAAGTACGGGTCTTCAGTCCAGTCCTTCGGTTTTATTTGAGCCAGTCGCTTTTTTCCAATTCTCGCACCAATCCTGTTGCGACGTCCACTGGGATCTGGACAAGCCTTGAATCTCTCATCACGGCCTCCATTGACATCGGTGTCGTGTAAGTAGCCCACCAACGGAGGCGAGCTTTCACGAATGTGGTCCCCAGGTCGTCCGTGGCGATGAAATACCGTATAGCTTGGTCGGTGAACAAGTGCACGAGCAAAGGAAAACCCGGACCCTGTGCTAATCAGATATTATTAGCAAAAGCCCCTTTGTGGGGAATTGCATTTCTTACCAATTCTGAACAAATGCTTTTTTATCACTCACCAGAATATTAACAAGGCAGCCATGCTTACAACATGAGAAAAATGCATTGCGAGACGTTCAGCATCACTAGGTGATCCAGACCGGGGTCTTTGCTCCTCTTTGTAGTTATTTGGAATGGACTCCGTGCTAACATTGATAACACTTTCAAAATGACAGCCCGCTAGGCTAAGGTGATGGGTAGTCCATAAAAGCGGATGAACGAAGAGCTCGCTGTGGCGTCGCATAAGATCATGAAGTGATGCTAGGCTGCTGCAGGTTGCCATCCTGACATCAGGGTTTATGTGTATCGGGGAGGGTGGTTTGTTTGGACATTGCCTCTTGATGTAGTTCACTTTTCACCGCTTGATATGCCTGCAATATCACCCAACTAGTTCTGGCCAGGTTTCCTAAAGTGCAGTCGCTTGTGGTATAAATTATCTGGACCTTCCCCTGCTGCCAGCAATCTCAGGTCATTTCATCCAATATGGGAAGTGTCGCAGTTTGACCCGCAGTGAGTGATGTAGTTTTTTTCGGTAAATAAGATAACATTGCATCCTTGTCCAGGTTGGACGAGTTGATTGACTTGTTGGTTGGTCATTCGTGTAAGGCGGACAATCCCCTCTCAGATTCAGACGGTAGTAGTTGGCAGTCACGTGTATTATCACATACAACCGGCTGTACACTAATAAATGGTAAGTACTATTGTTATTATTATTATTATTATTACCACATTTATTTGCTATAGCCTAGGCTATGACCAGCAGAACTTATAGGAAAAGTTGATTTTGCAGGTGACTGACTCGCCCGGTCATGTGTCGCGGCGCCTGAGCGCATCCTTCAATGCGATTCTCGGGTGTTTTCGACGATCATCTCCTCTTCTTTCCCACCATGATTAGCCTTTCTTTCCTTCGATCCCCTTGAATGCGGGTATTTTGTTTGCTAGGGCTGACCTCACGAGGCTGTCGCAAACCACCGAATGATGTCAGCCGCTATGCTCCTTCCGCTAGAAAATGGCTGTCAGATGATGGCTGCCAGCCTTTCCTCATTTAAAAGAGAATTGGTACCTAGATTTACTGCCTCAATGACTTATCGGCTCGCTTTCAACGATGGCATCCAGTACCCATGGCAGTGACAAACTGGCTGTGCTGCCAGAAACAGACGTTGAGTTCGTGTCGATCTGTCTTCTGCCACGCTCTTGAACTAACTACCCTTAGTATCGTTGCCGTTCCTTCGATTGGAGGCGATCCAAGCAAAACATGGATTGACGAGGATTCCCAGACATCGTGGCCTATTACCGATCTAGCAAAGCATATACCTAATGCGCGAGTGCTGCTAGTAGATCACGGAACCCTCAGTCCGCAGGATGGCCTGGACTCCTTGGGCCACAGACTACTCATACAGCTCCTTCACGAAAGACAGCACACGGTATAGTACTTCGCTTCAGCCTTCAAGATATGTCAATATAATAACGTTCATTCCCGGCCAGAGTAGCAGACGGCCAATCTTCTTCATATGTCACAGCACCGGTGGACTGGTGGTAAAAGCGGCCCTTGTTATTGCTAGCCACTCTGCATCACACCTCAATTCCATTCTTTCAAGTTGCTACGGAATCGCTTTTCTGGCAACTCCACATAAAGGGTCGACCTATCTTTCTGCGCCGGAATATGCCAAGAGTGTTCGTCGCCTGATGCAACCCAGATATCACGTTCCACATCAACTGCGAGAATTGTTCAGACCTCGACATCCGAAGCTTCTTCGCTTAAACAACCAATTTCGGTCAATATCGGCGGATATCAAGTTATGGTCATTTCTGGAGACGGTTGATTCAATACTTACTATTACAGACTCCAGCACCCATGGGTTGGTGGACATGAACGTACCCATCAACTCTATCAGATCAGGTCTCTTGGATTTCGAGCATGAGAAGGAAATTCCGTTGGCGACGGATCATGTAGGAACGGCGTGCTTCAAAGGCCAAGAAGCGACTACAAGACTAAGCTTCATCAAAGAACTACAGGCATCGACCTCGATAGCTCGACAATTATCTCTCATGGCGGATGTTCCTTTGCACGTGGAGGAAGAAACAATGATCCAGGTCAATGGATTCTATGAGGATACAGCTCGCGGTGTTAGCGATGAAACACCTTTGAAGCTATGGTCTACTAAAACCCGACTCAGTGATTATCTAAAGGACGGACCGTCGATTTGCTTGGTATCTCGTTTAACAAGTACCGGTAGAGTTACTTCTGGCTCGTTCGATGATTCATCAGTCAGCAGCTTCGATAGCCGACCATCGTCCGCTATGGCAGGTTCTGAGTACAGCTCTTTCGATGAACTGGACCCGGAAGATGTTGCGGCAGCCTATACCAAGAGTATTCCATCAAGGCCAGCCATGAAGAGGAGTCGCAGCTATCTAGCTCGGTCTTCACCTAGAATTCATGTCTCAGAGCCTGCTGTAGAGAGCTACTTTGATGAGCAAATTGGGGATTCAGCATCCAGAGACAATAATGCAGAACCGGGAAGCGGTACTTATGTTGAAAAAGTGTAGGTTGCGATACGCTTCAAGTACGCCTGAGTCGTGCTAGACTGACTTTATGATGATCAGGGCTAGGGTTTCGTCGCAATCCAAAAGTTTTCTTCCCGTACCAAAATCTACCAGAGAACGACTTAATCAAAGTCGATGCGAAATTCCCCGAGCTGCTCCTCGCTTTGACCGTCCCGAGCCGGGTAGCGAGAAACTTATCTGGATACACGTTCCGTATACACATACTGGATGGGTGCCGCCAGTCCTATCCAAAGCGTGTGAAGAGGAGCAAAGTCCTGAATTGTGAGCCTCTTGTCATTGAGTCTCCCCGAAAATGCTAGCTAAGGTCAAAATCCCTCGGGTACAGTTTGAGGAAGTTCATAAACGAAGAAAATTGGTATTCAAACCTTGTCAGGGCGCGTCATTTAGAACCCCATGCTCGATTTGTACGACCTACATGTATCCATTCCAGACAGAATAGCCCTACGACTGTTGATAAGCAAGAGGGCATTCATGACCCTCAGCTTGCCATATACGTGAGTCTGTGCAGCCGAGTATCCCTCTTATCGAATGCTAACTTGTCGGGTTGCTCTATAAGCTTCCCTACGTAAGTTTCGTTGACTTCCGAGCTATTGACAAACTAAGCTCATTGTATGTGGTTAGCTTCATTGGGACACATATTGTAACCTGCTTCAGCGGCGGAACGCTGTCGAGAAGCGATTACAGCAAGGCCGATCAAAGCCAGTCCCTGATTCAATATCCAAAGCCAGTCATGAATCGCAATTGATTTGGAGATATCTAGGCAGTGAGCCTCCTATCCATATACGGAGAACCTTGGACCAGTATGGATATCCGAATTTGCGATCAACAGTGGCCAGAGACGATGACCAAATGCTGTGGAAACGCACAAAGAAGTTGGTTGACCCGAATGAGGAGCTCGGACAACTGTCATCCTTTCAAGAGACTGGTGACCCCCCAAAGCCAATTATGGATGGGAAGGTTCTGATGGTAGACCAACTCTGGTTATGGATTGTGGACCCCAGAACCGTCGTTACTTTTTTCCCCAAGCAAGAAGCCACTACTGCCGAAGGAAAACTCTACGAACAGGCAAACCTTTTTAACAGTATCTATAATGAACTTAATGGAGACCTTGCGAGGCGATTCGAGACTGCTGGCGACCTGGCTGCACTGATAGTGTTGCACGCAGTCACTGTTCTCCTGGATAGGACCTTGCATCATGACCTGCAGGTACTTCGAATATTCGAAGAATCCATCAGCATCCTGGTAACAGAGCATTTCTTGATTTGCAGTAAAACACCATGAAACTGACAACAGCAGATTGAGTCTATGACCAGATCATTCAAGCGTTTCCGAGGCCGAGGATTTATTGTCACACCGTCGGATTACAACAAAACCTCGGGTGGAAAGCCAATGACTACAGAAGAGCGCTTTGAAAGAGACTATCGGATTGTTAATCAACATCGCGCGGACCTCTCAACCCTTTTAGAGTTGAGAGATATTGTGGACGAACTAGGAACGGTATTGAAGCTTCTCGAACAACAGACAGCCACCGTTAAAATCATGGCCAGCTACTTCGAAGAAAAAGGCTATGGCAAAACTTTCATCGAATCCGCCCTCTCGAGACTTGAGGATTACCACACCCAAGTTCTGGAGATGAAAGACAACGCATACTCGGCACAGAAGGATGTAAGTCGCCTGTTGTTCGACAGTAGAGGAACTAATCTGATGGCCTGCACATACAGGCCGAAAGCCTGCTTGATATTAAACAAGAACAAGCCAATATTGACGAGTCCCGGATGGCTCGATGGCAAGCCGAAGTCACACGCGATCAATCCCAGTCCGTTATGGTCTTCACTATATTCACTGTGATGTTCGTGGTTTCACTATCTCTTGCCATTTGGGGTCAGTGCTAATGATCCGAACAGCTTCCTACCGCTGTCCTTCTTTACTTCACTCTTTGGCATCAATGTTCGCGAATGGAGCGGCGAAGAGACTAACCTTAGCATGTCCCAAATGTTGTCCATTGCAGGTATGGATTAGGCCCATACATTTTATTTGGCCAATAAACTAACAGTCATGCTAAGGCCCAACCTCCTTCGCAATCATCATAATCGCCCTGTTGATGGCCTTTAGTGAACGACTCCGCGATATTACAGCAAAGACTCAAAAAGTTGCATTTGGCGTAACCAGAGAGTTTATCTTCCGTCCTTTAGGCGTGATGCTTCACGGGAACAGGAATAAATCGAACACAAAGAAACAGAAGGCTACTCCATCGATTAATACTGAACGCACCACTAGAAGGGAACGGTTCGGTCGATATCTTGGAAACCGTCAACTTAAAGATGACGATATCTGGGATCGGCATGAAGACCGGGTGATATCCCCACTACCTCCGCCTGTTTTGGGCTCTGATGGCGAGAAAGTGGATTATGACGCTGTTGGACAGGAGAGGCGGTTGGATCGAGGAATGGCATAGCCTTGTCTCCTATCTCCGTATTCCATGGGCAGCCCACAACGTTTGTTTGCAAGGGTGCGATCTCTTTGACCAAGCTTCTACATAATAAGATCAACATTCTACATATCAGGCAAGCGAGGCCATAAAGTAGGCAAGTGGCAATTTGGACAACAACTCGAGCGTCAGGATGAAGCGTTTTCGGAAACTTGCGGTCATATAGCTATCTCGCCAGCCTTTAGGAATTCTTCAAGAGGTACAGACCCATCTCCCAAATCAAACTTTTCTTGCCGTCGCGGACCTTCGGGCAATTCCCGGACGCTGTAGGAGTATAGTCATGTAGCATAACTATGATGCCTACGACAATTTGTCCGGTTTATCGGATGGTGTGGGTACCATGCCTTCCGAACCGGAGGCCGCCGAATCGTATGCGAAGAATAGGAAGATAATGCCATTACACAATATCCCGAATATAGTCACACGCTAAAGGGTTGTCAATAACCACGCCTCCTCGTTTGTCATGATTGACTAAAGATCCATACTGGGTCAAAGCGTCATCCACATTATTCAGGCAAGGCTCTATCATCTCAAAACCAGTGCAGCACTTAACCTCCCATCACGCTTATTCGGTAGCGCATGTGAATATGCGGAGTATTGACAATAGCAAAAACTCTACCCATGAAAACAGTGAGGGGAAATGGGTCTTGGCTCGGAGAAACAGCCACATATCTTGTCCTCTTCGAGTGACCCCGGACAAAGAAAGCAACATTGAAAACAAAGACAAGTAGCAAACATCGACCGAAGGACCAATTCGGTCCGAACAAGTATGGGCGAACGTGCGAATCTTTCCCTCGATTTATGAAAGGGGGTCAACATCTATGTCGCTTCCCCGGGTTCCTTTTCAAGATGTGTAGGAATTTACATGTACACTACATTCAAGATACCACTATTGAATGATCATCTAAGAACAGAGAGCTCGTGATGCAGCAGCAGCCTAGGTTCACGCTCATCCGCAATGCCACCGTGCTCAGCATTGACCCAGACGTCGGCAACCAAACCGACTGCGACATCCTGATAGAGGATGACAGGATCCAAGCCGTGGCACCAAACCTCACAGTCCCCAACGACGCCCCAGCGGCCACGATCATCGGCGGAACAGACTGTGTCGTCACGCCGGGCTTCGTCGACGGCCATCACCACATCTGGCAGCACCTGCTCCGCGGCGTCGCCACAGATTGGACCCTACTGGGCTACTGCATCGAGATGCGCACCCTCTACGGCAGCCTGTTCACGCCCGACGACGTCCACCTCGCGCAGTACGTCGGGGCGCTGAGTCTGCTCAACAACGGCGTCACCTGCGTCCTGGACCACTGCCACGTCGTGAACAGTCCGGCGCACGCAGATGCCGCCGTGAACGGGCTCAAGGAGGCCGGTATCCGCGGGACGTTCTGCTACGGGCTGTACGAGAACCCAGTCCTCCCGGGCCAGGGCCGGCCAGCAGGGGTGTTTGATCTGGACATGCGAAAGAACGACGCCTTGCGCGTTCGTCAGGAGCTATTCCCCGTCCGGGATCCCGAAAAAGCACTCCTGACTTTTGGATTCGCGCCTCGAGAACCAGAAGGCCAGGGTATCGACGACACGGTGGCGGATCTCCAAGTAGCGCGGGTCCTAGGTGCCAGGATCACCACGATGCATGTGGCCATGGGCCAATACGACACTCGACATGCTCGGGTGGTGCAGAATCTAGCGAACGCGGACCTCCTAGCTCCGGACCTCGTGTTCAGTCACGGCGCATCCTTCACGGATGGCGAGCTGGCAGCCATTGCACGCGTCGGGGCCGGGATCGTCGGCACCCCCGATACGGAGCTGCAGATGGGCATGGGATATCCGGTTGTGTTCAAGGCAAAGGACGTAGGGTGTCGGGTCGGTTTGGGACTCGATATCACGTCGAATCAGGGCAATGATTTCGTAGCGCAGATGTGACTGGCGGTGCAGACGCAGCGAGGGATCGAGAACGCGGGCTTTGTGTCATCGCCCCCGGCGACTCTGAAGCGGACCACGGCCGATGTACTGCGGATGGGAACGATGGGTGGCGCGGAGGTGATGCATCTTGAGAATCTGGTGGGTTCGATCACGCCGGGCAAGAAGGCGGATTTGGTGCTGTTCAGGTGCGATGATATTGATACGGTGCCGGTGGTGGATCCGGTTGCGACGGTAGTGTTTCATGCCTCGCCGGGTAATATCGACACGGTGATAGTGGATGGCAGAATTGTGAAACGAGATGGTAACCTTGTGGGCGTGAATTGGCCGAGTCTGAGACGGCAGGTTGAGGAGAGGTCGAGGCGGATTGTTGCGGAGGCTGCGAGGGTAGACACGTCGATGCAGAGGGAACAGTGGAGTAGAGCGTTTGGGGTTTAGATTGAGAGGTATCTGTTGCATGTATGTATTCTTTTCGACTCGTCAGTAATGTATTTTTTGGTTACATGACAATAGTAAATGGGTTTGCTCACCAGGGAAAGCATCAGAGTCAAGAAACGTAAAGAGGACACAGATGACCATTTGGATGCCACTTGCTTTTCAATCTCTTGCCAATGCGCTCATCCCTATATGCTAATATAGCGGCCATTCCGAGGGGAGAAGCGCCGTTAATGCATCCAGGCCCTCAGCGTCACCAGCGGCAAAATTTATGAAGCCTTCCCAGGCTTCAAGGCCGCCCGTCGGCTGCCAGGCATCTTCAAGAAGACCAGAATCTAAAGACGGTTCCGGTTCATCGCTGGTATTTGTGTAATTATGCCTGACCGATGCGTCGGACTGATCATTGGTCCTGCTAGCCCTCCGCAGCTGCGTTACAGAACCGCCTTCGGTCTCAGATTCAGATGTATAGACGTATCCACTAGACAGGGCCGAGTGCTCCGTTTCTACGGATGGCGGGTCTCTGATTTGTACGCTTGGATTTGATATCGGGTCAGGGTCAAGCTCGGTTCCAACAGACTCGGCTGGCGATAGATGTGTCACCAGGGTGCGAAGCTTGGCTGACTAGAAAAGATGTTAAAATCGAATGAAATCGACTTTGAGACAATTGAGAGGAACATAATAAACCCACCAATCGTTGCAAGGTCCTCCAATACCGGGACAGTCGGCTGACTAGCCCTATCACCGATTGCATCAAAGTAACATCATCGTTTGACATGTTACTAGGCATTTTTAATACCTCTTTCAGATCTTGCGATCGGGTTGAGAGGGCAAGAATCACCGCTGCAGAGAAGGCAGCGAAGCCAACAATTGGTGATATTTTCGTCACATCTGATGATTGAGCCAGATGATCTAATACTAACCTGCCCTGTAGCCTGGCGTGATCTAGAACAGCGTGAGCACATTTTCTTTCAATATGTGCAGGTACAACTTGGCTCTGTCGTCGGCCACACAGTCGATTAACCATAGCGCGGTTAAGGGTCATCTGGCAGAGGTGGTAGAGACTGTTGACTAGAAGGACCTGTTCCCTGCTCGCTGAGGAATCGTTCCAGATACCAGGGGGAGGGGGAAAGGAAGGTGAATTGTATAGTGCGATGGTGTGGGAAGAAAGATCTATGATGTCAGTTATAGTGGTGTCTTCTGCTGTCTGTTTTACTAGAACCTGTGTCTTTGCCCTTTGGTTGCCTTGTCAGAGTCCGTTTCAGCATGTCACAGAGCAAAACGCACCAGATTCCGATAAGCTTGAGAAGTTCTGCAAGCACAGTACATTGGGGTGGGCTACCATCAAGATCGGCTTCATCAAGAACCAAGTAGTCCCAGTTGGCGTCCATTTTTCCTGCATGATCGGTGCAGTAGTTGGATTGATCTTGATCAAAGGGAACCGGCAACGGTAGTTCCGCAGCTTCCAGCCAGGCAGATTTCAGATACGCCTTCGGCTGTCCAGCGATGCACATAGTTGCCCAACAAGCCCAAAAGCATCTTCTTTCTATCTCTGTCTTCATCATTCTGGGATGGTCCCCTGGCCAATCAAGGAGATTGTTGTAGCCGGCATTGTAGCAGGATCGATAAGCGACGGCTGTTCAAAACTGCAAATGAGTAAAAGCTATTTTATCATAGTCATTGATACGACAAAGTGTTCACCAAATGCTGAACATACTCAGATGAATATCTGCTCGCTGGTTATCACCGGTAGCGAACCAATAGATAGTGAGGGACTCGAGCGCCTGGATTGTAAAGAGTGATGGCTGACCACTTAAAGACAGTGCTTCTCTGCTGGCTGACTCGGCCCACGGTCGGCCTTGACACGCAAATAGACTCAGAGTGCTCAGCTCAAGTGGCCCATTGGATGAAACAGTCGACGTATGGTTTCTTTCAAGAAATCTTGATGTGGTTATCTCCAGGTGCTCGAGATAGATGATAATAGAATCATGATCTTACATAGAAGCCAAGGCAAAAAGAGCCCGGAGAAGATAGTCCGGTAACTTTCCTTCCAGATAGTCTCTCATGAGGCTGTATTTGTTGAACAGAAGAGGGGCATTGTAGATTCTTTCAAAGTAGATCTCTAAAAGAGAGAGGCCCAATGCACGCGGGGGAAGCTTGTCCTGCCCGTGTTCTTCGGCCGATATACGTCGTGTTGCGTCGAAACCAAGGGGCTGCATAGAGGTAGATGCAGTGCAATTCGAGCTTCTCATCGGTATAGATGAAGCTCCGAAGACTTCATGGGACGCAGGCTCGCTGGTGCATAGATAGTTAATCATAAGCCGACCATCCCTCTAGATCAATGTACCTCCGTTTCCGCTTCCTCGTACTATCCTGAGACAGGACAACGATCGACTCGGTTTCAGCATGCCGAGTACGCGAGGCTTTGCGCAAAGCAGCAAGATGTTTTCGATTAGCCTCTGCCGGATATACGCAGGAAGAGCCTTGCTTCGTGCATCGTAGACAGGATGGTATGTGTTTGCTGCATCGCAACTAGAGTTCATAGTCCCAGTTTAGCAAGGTCATAAAAGCTGAAACACAGCAAGCTTACCTTTTGCCCTCGGCACCTTACACACGCCGTCTTTGACTCCAAAGGGGCGCTCGCTCGGTCACTCGAACAACAACGAAGGATCTCAGCGTTATCCAACACCTGGAAGGGAGAACGTGTTGTTGACATTGTAGATGAAGGAACATGGCATTGCACAAAAAGGAACTAGGCCTGGATGCTGTAAAGAGATCGCTTACTTGAAATAAAAGATGATGGTGAGGGGATGGCAGCTCAATGCAGGTCACTGGCTCAGTTCTTTGTCTTTGTCTGGTTTGACTAATTCACTTCCACCACCACCACCAACCCTAGAGGTATCAAGGCTGGAAGGATATTTTGACTACTGAATATCCATCTTGTTTAATTAATTGATTTATAGTGCTCCTGCGTTTATTTTAATGAGAATTGTATTATAGGAGGCTTCAGTCATGCTATTGCATTCTCGGGCGTGCTATGCTACCTGAACCTATCAGAAGCAAAGCTTGAGTTCGATAATGCGCCATGGAAATTCTATTCATAAAGACCAAATAACAGAGTAGCAGGCGATTCAAGAGGAAGCCAACTCATTCATGAGATACGAACGGCGGCATATTGAAGGGAATGAATGGGGTCTGGGATTTTGCAAGTCGCAGTCCTTCCCTGCCACGCGATGGGAGATGCCTCCTGCCTTGAAATTAAGGCCTTCGATATTCGGTGCAAGTCCCCCATTCGGTCCGACCACCAGCCATACTAGAATAGCCTGAGGCCATATCTTAATCTCTCTCTATTTCTCTTTCGATACCTGGAATCTAATCTTTAAAATTTCACTCAATCTCACCTACCACTACTTAAACCATAACCATGTCCACCAACCCCTCCGAAAAGAAGCCCTACAGCAACCCCCTCCCCCAGATCCACCGCTTCATCACCACCCACGACACCACCGAGAAAGCAGTCTACTCGACCTCCCTCCCAGAGCGCATGGAATTCTGGCAAGTCGGCGACGACCCAACCATGCCCGTGGGCTTCTTCCTCGGACACACCGTTTCGACCTTCCCCGTGCCCTTAGCCAACGACCAAGACCTAACCGACTACAAGACCACGTTTGCGCAGAGCCAGGAAAGCGGCCTCGTGAAACGCGGCGGCATTATCATGCGCTACGTGGATTATCCGCCGGGGTGTCGCTCACCGATGCATCGCACCGTTAGTCTGGATTACGGGTTTGTGTTGGTGGGCGAGTTGGACTGTTTGTTAGATGATGGGGAGGTGAGGACGGTGAGGCCCGGCGATGTGGTGGTGCAGAGGGGGACCATGCATCAGTGGGTGAATCGGAGCGAGACGGAGTGGGCGAGGATTGTGTACGTCTTGATGGATGCCACGGCGGTGGAGGCTGGAGGTATGTCGATTGGGGAGGATTTGGGGGGGATGAAGGGCGTGCCTGGGTCTCATTGATCATTGACGGTTATTTTTATTGTGCTAGCGGGGACTGCGGTTATTGCTTGATGCAACACGGTTTGCCGAAAGAAAAGACATCTTCTCAAAGCATAGGGGCCAATAACAATCTATGATGATGACGATTGCATTATACTCGAAGCGGCTCAGTCATGCAAACTCCAGTTTCACCAGAAATGTCAAAGAGAAATTGATGAAGGGATATGAGGGAGTCGAGTGGCTGAGTAGTAGTGGGATGGGCTCTGGGGAGACATTGACCATGATCTTCTATCTTCTATCTTTCTATGACTGAGGTCTATCAGATTATCTATCCGGTCATCACAATTGGAATCGTCTAGCGACCTGGATACCCTCTGCTAGTGAGCCTACCCCGGCATCAATCGCGTACCCTTCCTTCTCCAGCGTCTTGAGGTCGTCATACAGGCTACTCAACGGAAGCGTGAAACATTCAATGAACTCGTTTTCCTCCAGCTCCGGCTGCGGGTTTCGATTCTGAGGAAGCGACATATCCACATCCACATGGACGAGGTTGAAGTTGGTGTTTGAAAAGCCAGGGTCTGTTCGGATACGTTCAGTGAAATCCGTCAAACCACAGAACAAGCGGATATACTAACCGTTATACATGATCGGGCTCGTCTTCTTCGCTACCCCAACGTAGCCCGTTTCCTCCTTCAACTCCCGCACGGCGCATTGCTCAACGGTCTCTCCCGCGTCGACCATGCCCGCGGGAACCTCCACCACGATCTGGTTGATCGGCGGTCGGTACTGTTTTTGGAGAAGCAACTCGGGGCCTGTGGGTTTGTGCAGGATTGTCATAACCCCGACGCCATCAACAGCCGAGCTGGCGGGTCGAGTCTGTGAACATTATTAGCCGTAAAGGGAAAGAAAATCGCGTTGGATGTGGACTACCAGGCGCTCGGCAGACTCCCAGGTTCTTTCGACACCATTTGGATCAAGGTAGGTCGTCTTGACCAGGGTCTTCCACTCGGCTTCTTTGGGATCCTATGATATTATTCACTTGAGATCAGGAACACGTCATGGTAGAAAAATACCGATCTTCAGAGCGCATACCAAGGGGCCCCGCAAGAGAAGCTTCGACTTGAGCTCTGGCATAATTTGAACTTGGCGGGATGACACTGTTCAAGATCAATTGTCTGGACTTTTCTCCTAGTCTCCCGCACCGTTGGCATGTATAAGTAGGTCTTGTTGGCGTTCTTTGCTTTTGGTTCAAACGAACAAGCGGTGGAACTCCGGAAAAAGCGGGCCTCACCACCAATAAGAATAACAACCGCTACAGGTCAATCTAATCGATCTCCAGAGTTACGCGGTCATATCGTTCGGAAGATTTATTTTCTTGACGGAGATGACTAGCTTGAAATGTCCCTTAAGTTCTACATATGGGACAATGTGTGTACCTGACGGTCCCCTGCCCAAGTGAGGAGCATCAGGCAGAGACCGGCCATGGAGGACGGCGAGGCGTCTGCAAGGTACGGTCCAGAGATCCAACGGTATATCATATCGTTCTTTGCGCCTACGGTGTACAGCGGTGTACAATTGGGCATTCTCGCAGAGAATCATCGCCATGCTCTCCTAGGGGCAAGTCTTTTCCCGTTTGTCGGGCAGGGTGTTTACCGGTCAAGATGATTAGTTATTCGATTGGGTGGCCAGTTTAAGGGGTCGACAGATGAGAGGTCAATATCGATACCACCCTTGCGTTTCTCTCCTGACAGATACCTTAGTCCTCTCGTCAGCTGAGGCAGAAATCCAATTGGAGGCAACTCCGTCCTTTGTTGTCACTTGTCAGCCAGCCCCACGGTGCGGCTGCCGAATCCTTGATTGCCTTCAAACTTTGTGTCTGCCATGGCTGAGGGAAACTATGGGTTTTCTTGGGGTGTAACAAGGTGAAGCAGACTCACGGTTGATGTCACCCGTGGAAGGGCGGGGGAATCCTGTCAAGCGTCTCAGGGACATGGTTGGTGGCGTTTGCATGGTTTCCAGCAATCAGAGCGACGGGCGAGCGACACGTCAACGTGCAATCATCGCTTGAGTCGCGCAGGTACTAGGAGTACACCGTAAGTAGGAAGAAGTAGGAAGACTTACACTTAGTGCCTGCCCAAGGCCGATTTAGGAGCGTCACGTGGACGAAGATCATCCGATCTTCAGACATCATTGATTCATTATTATTAGTTTACTCTGTAGTAATTCATTTGAACGAAAGGATCGACTTACGGTGTACGGTGTACTCCATTGCAAAGAGTTGTTCTGGAAGTCTGCGAGGTGGGATGACAGCGTCAGGCAATTTGGACCGATCTTCAATACAATATAAGATCGTTATCTCTCGTTATCAAGGTACTTAACTTACCCTGCGGTCGGCTGACTGTTGCATCATCCGCAAGTCAATCCTCACCATCTTCCTTCTTCCATTTCTCTACCAACTTGACTCTCTTTTCTCCATCTCTTTCTCCCTCCTCTTCCTTTCCTCTGGGATCGACGTGTTTCAGGTTGCAGTTCCGTTAGTCGGCGAAACGTCATTTCCATCCATCTCAACTTCTCCGCCGGTCGGGATTTGGTTGGTTCGCATCGGATCACCACCGGACCTGCGACTCGTCATTTTTTTCCCCTCTATCTGGCCTTTGTTTCGACTAGTATCTTTGTTTGGCTAGACTGTCCTTCTTCACCTCCTTGTCTATTGTTCCCCTTTTTCATTTTTATTTTTTTTGTTTTTTGTTTCTATCCTCTGTCGTTGTACTTATATCCTCCCTCTACTTTCCCCTCCGGTTGACCACGCGGGGAAGATCCACCCCGAGTCGCTCTTATCGATCTCTCCGTCATTCCTCCTAATCTCGCGCTACTCAGTACTTACCAACTCATGGCGTTTCGTCTACCACCTCAAGCCCCTCGCCGTCAGCGCTCCTACTCCACCTCACTCCCTCCTCCCGCTCTTGATCCGCCGTCGAATCTTTCGCAACTCCCCGAATCCGACTCCGCAGAATGGGTGCTATTCTCCCCCACGCAACCCTCCACCACCGCTCGCACTCACACGACCTCCACTGATCGCACCCAACGAACGGTAGGAGCCTCGCGTCTCAGCGACTTTGGCTCCTTTGGGACGCCGACTCGTTCGGCCTGGGATCAGGGCAACGAAGAGGAAGAGGACGATGCTCTGGAGGAGCCTTTGGATGAGGACGGGACGGAGCTGGACAGCCTGGACGACGGTCTGCATGCGTTCCGGGCTCCGTCTTTGAATCAGGAGTCTGCCGCGAGGCTTGATCAAGGAGCCCCGGCTCTATTGCCGGCTCATGATGGACTGGGAAGTTTTCAGGCATCTAGTCGGCCCGTGCAAGAGCAGCTGTGGCAGCACGAGCTGTACAATCCCAACCGGAGGCCTGAGCTTTCACACCGGCGACGATCGAGTGTTCAGCGACAGTTGGATTCCATCGCGGATGAGGGTCCGACTGATGTCGAGCGAGAGCGATGGCAGCGGATCGAGAAGTGGAGGATGGACCAGAGCCGGGCGCTCTTACAGGAAATCGAGAAGGAGACGCGGAGACGGCGCAACAGCCGCGGGAGCAACTTGAGCGATCAACCCGTCTCGCACACTGAAGTTGCAGACGTGCTGGCCGGCGTACCAGAGGTGCCTAGAGACACTCTACCTTCTGCGGCTGAATCAGAAGGCAACGAGGACGAATCCCTCTGGCGTCGTCTTACCCGCAAGGTCATCCGAGATTTGATTGGCATTGATGACTCCTTGCTGTCCGTTATCTTCGGAGAGTCCTTGCCAGCCACCGAGGATGAAGACAGGGACACCTCGGCGGGCACAGTCTACGAGTCGAATATGGACGAGGCACTGGGCTTGGAGCTGGACTCCGTGCGTGACGACCAGAGTCTCTGGCAGACAAAACTTCTCCAACGTATTGCACATGAACTAGGAGTCCTGGTTCACCAACTGTGTGAACACCCCGGTGCTTTCACAACCTACCTCAACCTGTCTAATGACATCCCGAATCAGTACGCCGGGATGCCTCTTGGGCGTCTACCCGAAGAAGAACCCACGCAAACCCAGACGGGATCGGCAGTTCTCCCTAACTCCATGATGATGACTACAAGCGGCCAGGATACAGCGTTATCGCCTCAGTTCTCTCCCACTCTTCGTGACCCCAGCAGCAGTCGGGAGCATGCCGCTCAGTGGGGCATCGAGGATGACGACATCAATCGCTCCGCGGCCGAACCATTATCGGAATCCTCCCGTCTTCACCAGGAGAAAGAGTATTGGGAACGCGAACTCGACGTGATGATGGTTTTCCGCTATCTCCGCAACCGATTCAGTCGTCGAAACAGTAACCCCGATAATCACCACGCTGCCTCGCGTCGGCCCCAGCAAGACGCCTCCCGCCGGGCGGCGATCATTCGTCAGCACCACCCGCTGGTCGCGCGTGCCCACTCCCGCTCACAGGCCCAGATTCGACGTCAGTCCCAGTACTCTGCAAGCCATTCCGGCCCGGTGGGCGTCTCGTCGCCGCTCCTACGCCAGCAGTTCCGCCGCCCCAGCTCCAGCTGTGCTAGTCAGAGTGCAAAGCTCTCTGCTATCTCCAGCCGGCGAACCCTGACCGGGTCCAGTCGCAATTATTGGGACATCGGCGGGAGCGTTGACAGCGGCAGCGCCGTTGCACCCGTTGGAGCTGGTCTCGGGGCGTGGGGAGATGTCTAGGTTGTTGGATCTCTCCAGACTTGGATGGTTATCGCCATGCTGGCTTGGATCTACACCACAGAGTCGATCCCATCTAAGCATATCTAGACTTTTGCATGCTGGCCATGAATCTTCATAATTTCTCAATACTGGCCTCGCTTATTCCGGGGTCTTTTGGTGTTCGTTCCCAGCATGATGTCATGTCTCTCTATTATCTCTATCATTTCCCTTCTGGTTCGGGTTGATTTGGTCTTTCTTGTTTATTTTCTATTCGGTCCTTTCAACACGGTCATACATACACCTATATACAGATACATACATTCTGATTTAAATGTCTATTTCTTGTGATCCCTCTTACTTTATCTTATGGGTAATAGATGGATGGCCTTTCGTTCTTGGTGTTCAGCGTGATTTTTTTTTTTTTTCCAGTTCCCGAGACCCATCTATCTATATGTATATTCGTGGTCTGGTGCATGTACGGTGTCGCTTTGTGTACGTATCTAATGGGGCCTTCTATGGTTTCTGGGAGTACTTCAGATGGGGTTTGATGTTGACTGATTGGATATATACATTTGCATCCTGTGAACATATGAGTTCGTTATTTCATCAATGAAGTCGTGCTGAATGTGCAAGGATTGATTGACTGACAATAATTTTGAATCATTTGGACATTCGTAGGATCTGCATGTTCTCGTCGTAATTGATGGAGATAATGCCATAAGGAAGTATTGTCAAGTGTAGTTGAACTACAGAAGTTCTTACAAAAAAAAAAAAAAAAAAAAAAAAAGGAAATGCGGACGCCTACTTAGGATAGAAACACTACGTTCAAAGAATGGAGTTGAAAAAAGAACAATCCGAGGAAAATCCATGATTATACAACTCCGTCGTACGTGATAGACACCGGTACCTGACACATCACGTTGTAGAAAAAAAAACAGGAAACAGTCGTGGCGAACAGAAGATAATGGTAAAAAAACTCGGAAAATTGGTCTCTCTTTTTATCTCTTTTTTGTCCTAACGCTAGAAAACACGCCCATTTAAGCCGCAAGGTTCTCAAAGGCGTCGGGGAATCGCTTCATGTTCTCCTCAACGAGACCGTGGCCACGCAGGAACTGCACGTAGGCACCGTCCTGCTTGAGCTTGCCCTCCTGGCGGAGCTGGACGTACTCCTCGCGGCGGACGGGAGTGAAACCCCAGTTCTTGGAGACGACGATCTTTTGGCGACCAGGGAACTTGTACATGGAACGGCGGAGAGCCTCGATGGCGGCGGCACGGTTGGAGTCACGGGTGCGGACGGACAGGATGATCTGGCCGATGTTCACACGGGCAACGAGACCGTTGGGCTTACCGAAGGCACCACGCATACCGGTCTGGAGACGATCGGCACCGGCGCACGACAACATCTTGTTGATACGGACGACGTGGAAGGGGTGCACACGGACACGGAGGTGGAAACCTTCCTTACCGGTGATCTTCACGAGGTACCTATGAGAGATCGAATGTTAATTCCTGTTTATCCAACTGCTGGTCGAGGGCCGATTCGCGGAGGGTTGGGGGTTGTTTGCGCCCGAGGGAGAGACAGAGATGGAAGATTCGACATACTTGTTGGCACAGATACGGGCGGCTTCGAGAGCCTCGGAGGACAGCTGCTCGTACTCGTTGGAGACCAAGTGCACACACAGAGGGAAGTCATCGACGTTGGCCTTCTTACGTCCCAGATCGAAGATACGGATCTTGGGGTCGGGAACACCACGGTTGAACCGGGACTTAGGGTAAGGCTATAAGAACCGAGATCATGTTAGTCTTCCGCATTCCATCAAACAGCATATTCATCCATCAAAAGCAGAGCATCGGCATCGACAATGATCCATGGCGTATATCCCTTTCATCCGGTGGTGGTTGACGTTGTTCGTTTCCTTCCCTCCCCACAAGCGAGATACCGAAGCCCAAAAAAATCCACAAAACATCGCAAAAAATCCGAAAATCTTCAAAAAGTCGCACGCACCTTGTTCTTGCAGTAGCGGTAACATCTCGCGGGACGACGGGCCATCTTGACTGCTGGAAATGACCTGGCTGCACTTCCTGCGAACTGGGGGGTGGGTTGTCGAAAAGGGTGGTGTCGGGAGTTCAAAAGGGAAGGGGATTCTTGGGGCGCGGGCACTTTCGACGGTTGATTTCCAAGCAGCGCCCGCTAACGAGTGGCAAGAGCCCTAAGCCCTAGCCTCTGCGCCAATCACGGGACTGCACCCGCGCGGTCGATTTGTCAGGTTTCTCCGCTTTCTTCTTTCGGTCGTCATCGCTCGTGATTTCTTGATTGCTGATGATGATTATTGATGATCGCATGGATCTTTCCGAGGGGCGAGAAAGACGGTGGAATTACTCTCCGCGATCTGTGAGTCAGGTTGAAGTCAAATTGTCTAGTTTCTACCAACTCGGGAGACGGAGACGGGATATCATCCATGCTCGTCTCACTTCCGCTTACTACACACCTCGGCGAAGAATCCTTCTACGTAGGTAGTTGACTGTACGAAGTATAAGACCTACGGAATACGGGGTCCCACTTGAGAGGACCGCTAGACCAAAGATCCAGGCATCAAGTTTTCTTGTCATTATCTAACATCGGCCCGGTCGCATAGACCGGAGTCAATTCCTTTCTCATGTTCAGACATAACAGAATCCCTTCGTCCCTTTTACACCCTTACTGGCTGGTGAGGATGTCGGAGTCACCGGCGTCAAGGACGGTCATGGTGCTGCAACGGAACAGCTTACCGCAGGCGGTTCCCAGTTCAATCTGTATTACGGGGGAAAAGAGACAAACGGTCAGCCATCTGTTGGTACCCTCCAAAGCCTGTAGCAGGATGGCTTTTTCTCAGGGCGGTTCCTCGAACCGCAGCCGTGCCAGGACGGACAGCTTTGGCATCGAGGAACAAGAGAAGGACAAAGGACAAAAGCACGCGCAATCGATAGCACTTACGTTGTTTCCGGAGAAGTGGTGAACGGGGGCCTTGGCGAGCATGGCGTAGTACTCAAGCTCGGACTTGCGGAGGGGAGGGGTGTTGGCAGCGATGATGACCAGCTTGGCCTTGCCGGTACGGAGGGTCTTGATGGTGGACTTGTAGCCAAGGGTGACTGGAAGAACACTCGTTAGCATTGAATCGCTTCACCTAAACTTCACCCAAGTCTCAGAACATACCCTTTCCGGACTTCATCACAAGCGCAAGGCGCGAGTTGATGGTGTCACCGGTCTTCTTGCTCTTGGGGGCCATCGTTGCGCTGGGAGAACTTGAAGTTCTTAGGATTGGGTGAAAGGGCGAAAGGGTTGAAGATGAGAAACTGCGCTCCGGCCGTCTTTTGACAAAAGTTGTAGAGATCAGAAAATTCGGGCGATCGCTTTTGCCGGGCTTCGGTTTGTGGGCGGAGCTAGTCTCGGTCCGTCTGTTTCCCCGGTTGGGACGGTGGTCGCTGAGTCATCGCAGTCGTGGGATGCCTTCCGCAAGGCCATTCAGGCATTCATACAATTGTCTCCGTTTCTCCGTACTGTGTAAGGATAGCCACTTCATCGGGCCTCGAGGGGGCAACTACACAGTATGTAGCAGCCTGTACCTTGCCTACTGGTTCCAGCTGTGCAGGTACCTACATGTACATCGGATGCTGGCTTCCCCGTCGTCCAGGGAATAGGCATCGTCCTCGTTGTCGGCAGACGTGGCGCAGTTTCGGGCTCATCTGGATCCCCTTTCACAGAGGGATATCCATGATTGGGTACCGGCCTCTTTTTGTTTCCTTCGTTTCTATTCTTGTGTCTCTTTCTTTCCCGACCCCTCCTTTTCTGTCCTCGGATTGACAGATGGCGAGGCCCTGTACGTTGCAAGGCGGAGAGAGTGATGGAGGGTGGGCGGTACCTTACAAAGGACATAATACTAGGCACTTCTGAATATCTATATTTCCGGATAAACGATGTAATAATAGCTCGTTAAATCACTATGGCCAAACGTCTTAGTTACTTTTTCCGTAACTGTATGAGTTGGGGGGGGAGTCCTACTCCGGCCAGCAAGACCTGAAGACCCATGATGCATCATCCCCAGGTGTACACCGGAGTAGGGGCGAGAAAGCAGTCGTAGTGATTCAGCCCCCCCTCAAGAATCGCAGCTCCCACGAGCACGATGGCCATCATGGGGGGCAGGGTGCATGAACCAACACAGAGAGAGAGAGTAACAATTAAATCATAATATGATATGATGCTGCATGGGGCTTAGCGCTGGCCGGGTTGGGACAAGCCCCAAGCAACGCGGTAACTTACGGCCGTTTCCATACGATTACCATTTCGTCCATTTCTTTTATCCCTCACTTTTGCTTTTGTCGGACTATTTGTTTTCGTTCTTGCTCGTCCTTGCCGGTTGCTGGAATTCTTTTGTAGTTCATTCGATCAGATTTATTTTCTTATTTTTTTTTTTAATCATCCTCTGTTGCTTTATCTCTCTTTAATTCTGTCTTCCCGCACTCCCCCGAAGTGGCTAATTCCTTACTACTACTACTACTTCCCCCCACTACCGGTAGTCCTCCGTTACTGCTGCTACCAACTCCGAACTACTTTAGTGTCCACTGTGTTTTGACCGCTACTACTTCGACTTTATACCTCCGTTCCTTAAATTTATCAGTTAATTTCCCGCTCGTTTCATCGCAGTCTCATCCATCCCTGTTCGATCTGTCTACTTCTCCTCCACCCCTTTTCCAGATCGTTTTGTTGCCTCTCCAAACCACCATCCCACCATCTTCAAAGTCTCTTTGTTGCCGGTAACCATGTCTGCGACGCCTCGCAAGCCTGGAACCCCGGGCAACTCGAGCAGATCTTCGATCACCGGGGATAGCCCGTCCGCCAACGGCAGCCCCTCGCGAACCCATTCTCGCTCGCCCAGTGCCTCGACAAATGGCCTGTCTCGCTCCCCGTCGCTGCGTGGCTCGGCTCCCGTTTCCGCGCGGGCGGCTGCCAGAAAACCCGGTCGCTCGAATCTCAGCATGTCCAGCGTGCCCAAAGTCACCCCCGACCCGTCCGAGGAGGAAGCCCGCGCCCAGAATGCCGCTCTCATCGAGGATCTGAAGGAGCAGCTGCAGAAGGCCGAGACCGCTTCCGAGCAGTACCAGAAGCAGCTCGGCGTCCTGCAGATGCGCCTGGACGAGGCCGTCAGCGAGCAGGGCAAGTTGGAGGATCAGGCCCACGAGAAGGACAGCAGGATCGAATCGTTGAATGGCGAGGTGCGGGACCACGTGCGCAAGATTCGGGACCTGGAGCAGGCACATGAGCAGGAGCGGAATGCCATGCTGCAGGAGAAGGAGCAGCAGGCGAGCCGCGAGGAAGAGATGCAGGCCACCATCCAGCGTCTGAAGGAATCTCTGTCCCAGAAGGATATGAGGATCAATGCCGAGGGCGACAAGAATGTCTCCCGCTCTTGTATGGCTCCCCTATCATTTCGTTTGAATTTTCCGGTCCTCGTCATTTGCTAACTTCCGTCTCTAGCCAGTTTCCGGAATCGATCGTCCCCCGAAGTGGACGGGCAGTTTGCGCCTTCCTCTCAGCTGGAGCGCAGCCCGTCTCGGAATAACTCGAAGCTGCTGTTGCAGAAGGATAAATTGATCGAGTCGCTTCGACTCGAGCTGGCCGAGTCTCAGATCAAGCTAGTCGAGATGGAGAACAAAGGCGGCGGCCGCCAGCGCGAGCTGGAGAAGGAGCTGCTTGAGGCTCGTATGGCCAACGCTCGCTTGATGGAAGACAATGAAAGTTATCAGCTCCTTCTGAGTGAGAGAACGCTGAATGGTGACTTTACAAAGGGCGATTTCATGCGCGAAGTGAACCCTGACAACGCCGAGTCGAAAGAGTCCGGCAGCGGATTAGGTTCGCTAGCTGACGAGCTGGATTCTGTGGACGCAAGGGCGGACACGGATGATACCCGCAAGCTTGAATCGGAGATCAAGATGCTCAAGGATCAGAACAAGGCCCTGACGCTGTACATTGAACGTATCATCAGTCGCGTCCTGCAGCACGAAGGATTCGAGACCATCTTGGACAAGAACGAGAATGACCCTCCCAAGCAGCAGCCTGCCGGCAGCAACAAGGACCTGCCTCCCACTCCTTCCGAGAAGGACGATGCGTCCCAGCCCACTTTCTTGCAGAGGGCACGGTCGGTGGTCGGCGGCCCAGGCCCCAATGCTACCCGCCCTCCGCGGTCGCGTCCAGCCAGCATGATGCCGCCTCCTACTTCCGCTGCGAGCGCCATCACCATCCCCCCAACGGCTCACGAAAACCCGAATACCGCTCCGAGCATTCCTCTCGGCCGTGCCGGTTCGGTGCGATCGGGCCCGGGTCATCGCCGGGCCAGATCTGAGCAGACCGACATTGCTGCCGCTGCCGTCGTCGGACAGATGTACCGCGGGCGCAACTCGGGCGGTCCCATCAGCCCGACCATCATGGGCCCTGGAAACCGCCAGAGCGCCTTCTCTGGTACCAGTTACATGTCCGGTAGTGGTCGTGCCCCTTCTCTGTCCAGCCAGCCTGAACGCAGTCGGCTCAGCAGCTCGGACAGCGTGACCAGCGATCCGATCGCCGACACCGCTTCTACCGGAGCCACATCTAGCTCGCCCCGTTCCAGCTCTGGGATGACCAACTACACCGGCGCAGTTATGACCCAGAGCAAGCTCCGACCCCTGCGATTGGTCAGTGAGACCAAAGCGGCAATCGAGGAAGAAGAGGCTGCTCGGAAAAAGGCCAACCGTGGAAGCTGGATTCCATGGTTTAACCGACCAACCTCCAACGGCAGCGAGTCCGCGCAGACCTGAATTTCTGATGTACATCCTTGAATTTTTCTTCTTTCATTCTTTGTTTATGTTCTTTTCTCGACCTTCCTTTTTTTTTTTTTTTTTGCCTTTTATGCCCTCTTTGACGCGTCTTCCCGGTTATGGAACGTTACCTACTCTTTACCGGCCACTTCTATAAGCCTTATGGGCTTTCTAGGAGACGGCCAGGATGCCATTTTGTTTGAATACCCTGTGGCTTTTTGCTGTTACTGATCATCATGATAGACTTGGGCTAATGTCCTTTTGTTTGGTTCCATTGCTATGTGCTGATTGATTTTTTGACGTCTAATGGCCACTTTTTGACGGGGAATTCTTGCTATGCTACCCCTATCTGGACGATGCTTGGATTTTTATTATTATTATTATTATTGAGACATACGTTGAAGACTGTTTGTGATGATGATCTGGCCATTGTTGATGCCCCCCTCTCCTTGATGAACATATATGATCCACCTATATACTCCTTTATAGAGTGATAACTTTTCTGTATACATTATTTTAATGGCTTTTTGTTTTCGGCCGTTCTCGGCCCAACCATGTATGTATATCTATCCAATCGAAATTTGCATCCCTGACGATCCTTCTTTGTTTCTTCTCTTTTTCTGATTAGGATTGGCACTTGTGTCCCTGAGTAATAGCGGATGTGGAGTTTCATCTCAACACGAAACATCTCCATATAAGATATAATATAACTCATGTTCTAGAACTAAGATTGTCTTGACAAGTTATGACTGTATTCGTATTGTAATTCAGTAGGTACATTGTTTAAGGCTTCGTGCTACCTACGCTAACATTCTATCACTTATTCGGAGCGGAAATTATATATATGTTCCGTAGTTTCTATGGATTTGGGCTCCACCAAAGATTATCGTGTAAGAATCGGATGAGAAAACCCAGTGTCCTCAATAATCGCTTCATTTTGATAAAAGCAGAGTGAACATACCATGGAAAATTTCAAACCAGTAGTAATGACCTGGCCGAGTAGAATATCTGGTGATAGCCCGGAACAACAATCCACCGACCTCCGGATAGCGGACAAGTTGACAGTAACTCAGTCGGAGTAAACAGCAAGCAAGTCATTGTCCACCTCCGGCCCTCTCCCCACGAACGCCTTCCAGAGCAATTGTCCTCAAAATGCCCGGCTCACTATCCCTCTTCTCCGTCAACGCCGTCATTCTCATGTCGGCCGACGATGGCTCTCGCATCTTCGCCAAGTACTACTCGCCGCCTCACCCCCCGGCCGGCGTGGCTCCCAACTCGACCGATTACCCCGGCGCAAACCCCTACCCGACGGTGAAGGAGCAGAAGGCCTTTGAGCAAGGTCTGCTGGAGAAGACGAACAAGTCGACGAACGATGTCATTTTGTACGATAACCGGATCGTCGTGTTTAAGATGGAGAGCGATGTGATGCTTTACGTGGTTGGGGGTGCTGAGGAGAATGAGGTCTTGCTTTATAATGTGGTGCTGTCGTTGCGGGATGCGTTGGGGATTTTGTTTAAGTATGTATTTTCATTTGTTCTACTCTAAATTTGGTGGAAGGGTGCGAGGTAGAGAGAGAAGAATGTCCGCTAACCTGGATCGCATTAGGGGCGCCACCGACAAGCGCACCATCGTCGAAAACTACGACCTCATGGCCCTCGCAATCGACGAGATCATTGACGACGGAATTATCCTGGAAACCGACCCCGTCTTGATCGCCTCCCGCGTCAGCCGTCCTCCTGCGCCCGATGCGCCCAACCTCAAGAGCATCGATCTCTCGGAACAAGGTCTCCTCAATGCCTGGGAGCTTGGAAAGCGGCGTCTGGCCGAGGGATTGCGGCAGATGTAGAGCCGGTGCCAAGATGGGAGAGGAAGGTATGGATACTGCGATGTGGTTGGTTCTGTTGAATTGGCATGGATATACATCTGATTTGTTTGTTGGTTTCTTCTCGTTTCTGTTGTTTCTTTACACATTTTATTACTCGTATCTGGCTGGTCCCGGCGTGGTTTATGCATGTTGCTCTTTTTTTTTTTTGCTCATTCTATTTCGTGATGTCTGTTCACTTGGTATTTCCTCCCGATTTGCTTTCTTCCAAGGGCCTGTGGATTCTATTCTATAGAGATACTCCTTTTTATGTTTCACGACAGAGGACACTGGGGCTGACCTAAGGGTTCTAGACGAGATCTAATTAATCTATGATATGAGCTCAAACAATTGAAAATATTTGAAAAAAATGTTTTTTAGATTTATTATCTTTAAAAAGTGGCCGGAATGAGCCCGGCGGAGTGACAGCATTGTTATTATTATTGTCTTTCACAATCATTGGCCTCTAAACCGCTTTCTAATACTATAACAATATAGTTGATTAGTTGATATCATATATCACAATTCCTATTATTCTCTGTCAAAATTCGAACACCCCACCTAATCTGCGCCTAGATCCGGGAGAACAGTTCCGAAAAATGTCCGGAAGTCAAGATCAGGCAGCGCGATGGTGTCAAATCCCTGGCCTAGGTCAAGTGCATACTCACCAGACACCGCCGTATCACCTTGGAATCCAACCCCATCGTTGCTTTCTGACCCCTCTGACACTAAAGGAGCATTTGAGAACCCCCGAGCCGACCTACCCCCAGACGGATGGTCCACGTTGAGCCCGGCTTTTGCTTGCTGATGGTCCAAACTAGAGCTGGAATCTCTAACGTGCTGTCGAGCAACATCGGCGAACTCGGCCACCATGGAGGAAGGGAGCGATCTGCCAGACGTATAATGCAACAAGTCGAAATGGCCCGCTGCGAAATCCAATAGGCATAGATTGATGTGCATTTCTGGATGCGTGGGGTTGCGGATTACGAATTCGAAAAGAATGAAGAGCGCTGCTAGGGGTAGGTATGCTAGGATACTGTGTATCGGAAGATCAGTATTGGTTTCGTTAAAATGCTCAGATTCATGGAAGGGCACCTACAAGAGCGGCGTGTATGACGCGACTTCAATATACTGCCTCATCTCGATAACCGTGCGGGCCGCATTGAGAAGCTTCCATCTAGCTTCTTGGAATTGAGCTGCCGGTTCTCGCGAGTTCAAATACAGCTTGAGCGGCGAGAGAGCGATGACCAATGCATAGTACGCAAAATGAGTCTGGAGTATGACAGTCTTTGCACTGAGACTGGGTAACCGGTGCAAATCAACCGGACAATTAGGCCGGAACTCCACTGGAACGGCCATCCGCCAGTTCTCTACCTGCTCCTCGACCTTGGAGAGGACAGAGCGGGAGGACTGGACGCTGTGCGTCATCGCACTAATCGAGAAGAGGGTCGTGTATGCCCGAGACAGAATGCGACTGAACCAGACCGTGGAGAAGAACCAGTTGAATCATCCGAAGACGGCCTTGGGGGTTTCAGGAACGAGGCAACCGATATCACAGTTTGGGATCATCTATGCAGTATATTAGTATATGAAGGTTAAGTACGTACAGAGGCTCTCTGGTTCTGGGAGGTCATGTGCTTCTCCATGCAGTATACCACCCAGAATGTTCTGCGACATGCCGAGTTGTAATGATGTTCGTTGTTGCCAACAGCTCTGTGGTATCGAAGTGCGAGAGCCATCCGTGTCGCTTCCATCAAGAGCATCTCGTCAACTTGAAGGCAGCAAGTAGTATTGGCGAAGATAGACTGGGGCAAAAAGGTTTAGCTTCTGGATGCCAGAGAAGCTAGCAGGTAACGTACCATAGCAACAAGAGCCTATCTTGAATTAGGAACCCGCTCGTCCATTCTTCGAAGTCGCCTTACCTGGAGACCGGTCAAAGATTCTCTCGGGGCCAGTATATCGGGAATATAGCCCAGCGAGACCTGGAAAAGATACCACGCTTCTCCTTGACCAGGATCGAAGTTGTCGCCCTCATGAAACTGACACCCCAATGCTAAGATGGAATGATACAGCGCAGAAAATGCTGCATCCGAAGCGCTGGGGTTAGAGAGACCAATCCCGGATGCTTTCTCCTCGAATTCCACAAGATCCACGAATGGGAACACAGGGTGTAGATGGGAAAAGTGCGCTATTGCAGTCAGTAACTCCGCCTCTAGGTCACATGGAGAACCCCTACACTCGATATAAGTCGTTTCAAGGCCCTCCGGTAAATTTCTTGAGAGGACAGGGCGTCTGAATCCAACTGCAGACATGGAAGACGTATCGCGAATCACTGTTCGGCCTTGAATCACTTCCTCAATTCGTTCGAGGAGATTCTTTAGTCTTCTATTGCCCAGTTTCTGAGACAAATTGCAAATCTTCTCATCCGAGAAGAACGCCAGACCTGAACTCGTTACCTACTAGAGAACATCAGAATCGACTTGAAACCGAATTCCGGCGAGAGAGCATACCATCATGATCCGGTGCCTATCACCATGTCAGCAAAAGACCAAGTTACTCGAAGGGAGAGATATAATTACTCGAAGCACGGTGAATACAATCCTGGCAGCACCTTCTGCAATGACTTAAAACCGGGCCAACATGTCTGCTGCAGTGCTGCTCTTCCGGCACGCTGCCAGATTTCCGTCCGCAGCCGAACGCCGAGGGAACCTGCGCCGCGCACTACGTCGAGAAGGGCGAGAACTGCGCGGTTCTCAGCGCAGTAAACAGCCTCACGAACAAAGAGATAGAGAGTTTTTATAAGAACACATGGGCGCGGGAGGGTTGCGGCAATATGCAAGCCCATCAGTGTATCTGCCTGAGCTCGGGAGCGCCGCCTTTGCCGGCACCCATTGCGAATGCCGTAGCCAGGGCCGGGTACATCTCTGGCAAGCCTGAATCCTTGCTCGCTCAATGCTTGCTGTATACGTCCCTCTGACCTCATCGACAAGTTCATAGCTAACCCGTCTATAGAACAAACACGGCCAATATAGTATCAACCGACTTCTGCACCAAATCCAAGTCGGCGACAGGCGCACCGGGAACATCAGCTCCGAACGAAAATAGCTGCATCTCTAACTACGGAACAGAGATCGTCGTAGACAATTCCCCTGCCAAGTATATCAACATCAGCTACTTCGAAGCTTACAACCTGGACCGTCCCTGCCTAAACATAAAGATCACCGCCATAGATCTGACATCCTACACGCGCATTCATCTGGCGTTTGGTCATGTTTCCTCGAGCTACGCAATTAACATTAATCCCATCCAAGATCAGTGGGAGCTGTTCCTGCAGTTATCGGGCTTCAAGAAGATCCTCTCGCTCGGTAGCTGGAGCTTCTCCACCGAACCGGCTACATATCACATTTTCCGCGACGCGGTTAAGCCAGGCAACTAGGATACCTTTATCGCGAAAGTCGTCTCGTCTGTAACAAAAAATGGCCTAGATGGCATTAATATAGACAGGGAATGTATGTTGAATGGGGTCTCTGTAATGAGGAAGTACTGACTGACCTGAGTAGATCCCAACACACCAGATATTCCCGGCATCCCAGGGGGTACGTAACCTCGCCTCTTTCTCTGCCTTTCCCTCTTTTCCTATCTTTCTATCTTTCTTTCTATCTTTCTTTCTTTTTCTTTCTTTTTCTTTCTTTTTCTTTCTTTTTCTTTCTTTTTCTTTCTTTTT